>BSBK01002104.1:200000-502500 GCA_027943335.1 Chamaecyparis obtusa
CAAATACTTTTTCCTGCATATTCCAACTCTTGATAATGTAACATTATGGAAACAACACATACTCAATCTAGAGCAACACCAAACACCATAGGAACTTCTGAACACATATTTTTGGACCTCTAATGAAATCGGGTTGACACCAATGACCAAAAAAAGCTCATATGGCTAACAAATCCACAACCTAACCATGTTAATACTAACAATTGAGGTTTATTATTATAAATTGGGATAAATTAAATAATTTTAAATATAATAATTACAATAGTTATGTGAAATGGTATTTTTTCAAATTTGACATATTTCTAGTTTGAATTGTTAAGATGTAATAAAAAACAATGAATTAATATTAAACATGGAATATAGTATTAGAGATTAGAGATAAATGAAGTCTAATTTTTGGATGTAGTGGTTGAATTGCATTTATAATTTGGTTCCTGGATGGTTTTTCCTTATGTAATTTTGTTCACAATAAAATTTTGAATTCAATGCTTGAAGTACACATTTGTTATATGTGTACATGCATATAAAAAAAGTGTGGTGGTTAAAGGTATTGTTAGGAGACTCTATGTACAATGAGAAGAGTAATTGACTTCCTTGATGATAATTAGGCCCTCAAGTTAATTTAAAAATATCAAATGGAGAAAAAGAAATTTAAATGTTGATTACTAAGTAATTGCATTTGATGTAAAATGAGACTAGTTTCAATTGATTTGTGATGAGTGATTGAATATATGAATCTAAAATACTAATAATCAATAATGAAATGACCTAGGACAATGTCTTTAAATACACAACCCTAGACATTTTGATTCAAAATCTCAGTACCATTGTGATGAGTAACAACTATATCCCAAGATTGTTAGCTTCTAAAATGTGATATTTTAATTTAGAGGTTATGATTACACGTCTACAATTCCATCTAGTGGACAAAATTTTAGGTGTAATGTATTTTGGGAAGAAAAGTATTGGAAACTAGGACAATGAAGTTCTAAGATGGACGATTTGATTTAGTAGAGTAAAGCATTTATGTTTAGGGTAATTGCATTTACCAAAAGAGATCACATTTATGCTCTAGAGAAGAGACAAAATACACATTAGATCTACAATCACAACATCTATTTACACAATGGAAAAAGCATAGAGGTAAAAGTGTGAAGTATACACCTCTGTCCTTTATACTTTGCCCCCCATTTTGGTGTTTGTGCAAATATAAGTAAATAAGCATAAAGATAAAGATAAAACAAATAACACTCATTAAATGATATGGATATTTTAAAATCTAGAAATTGAGCAACTTAAACATGTATATGCTCCATTTATCCCAAATATGTAGTATGCATCCATTAAGTCTATCATATTGTTGAAGGAAAAAGTACCAAATTTGAAAACCACACATAAATTAGAAATATAATTAATAATATACTCTTCTCAAAATGTAAGTAAATGAATGAACACATACAAAAAGGAGAGAAAAATGAAAATAAAAATGGTTACCAAAAAGAGGAGAAATATATGTAATAGAAACTAAGCATGATGAGGAAAGAAGAATGAAAAACAAAAATTGTTATGAAAAATTGAATATGATGTGTAGAACAAATTGAGTACGATTAATAACATGAACCAAATATAAAATGTGTATCTCAGATATACATGTGTATTTGATAAATATTATGTTTAAGCATGTATATAATATGCCTTTACATTTTCTAATTCGAACCTTAACTATAGTCCTAACTCTAACCTTAACATTATGTCTAACCCCAACCCTAATTCTAAATCTCTATATAACTCTAATCCTCTAATAACTATAATTGATTTAATGTCTTCCATGTACTATAAATACTAATAGCATATATATTTGATAATATATATTAAATACACAAAAAGACATCCTTCTTGAAACTCTTATTTTTACCAATTACTCAATAAAAGTACAATAGATACCCACAAAACCATATTTCTTCACAAATATATAACAAATATAAACATATCAAATATTTATAAATTAAAAAAAAAAGTGAGTGTGTTACTGTCACAAACACATCTATTGATGTATTAGATATGCTTGAACTTCACCACATAAATAAATCGAGAAAAGAAAGTCCAAGAGATTTGAAAAAACCTAGAATCTGAGACAAACTCTAGAATTGATTGAGATTGAAGAGAGAAAGAAACCATATAAACAAACAAGAAGTATTTACAAAGCTGATGCAATCATCCTTGTCTTTAAAAAGCAAAATGATGCAATCATCCTTGTCTTCATTCCTTGATTGCATGGGTGAAGCATTATAAATACGTGTAGGTCTCGTTTCTTATTTTGTACTTTCCTCACTCCATCGTCCTCACATATCATATCCATTGAAATTTAAAAATGGATAAGGTTTTTTAGTTGGTTATTTCTAGATTTATCTCTGTATTGGTGGAGGACAGCTCATGTGAGTAGAGGTTGCAGTCTTACATATAAAGACTTCAACTTTGTGGATTCCATTAGATATTGATACGATAGTTATATATTTATAATACAATAATGAAACTAGTTTTTACTTTGTAATCAATCACTGAACTGTGAAGTAGTTTAAGTTGTAAACTACGAATGATAGTTATACGTTTGATTCTTTTAAATTTATTTTTGCTTTAGAATTGTTTGATTTTTATAGGTATGACTTCACTTTACAGATCTTACCAATTATCATTTCTTCATTTAAGAAATTACAAAACATTTTTAATACCATTCAAACTATCAGTTTCCTTAAATTTCATAATTATATTTGATTTATGTTATCTTCATCCAGCATTATATCAGGCAGAAAATAATTCCAGAGCCTGAAGAATTTCAATGGCTTTTGATAGTCCCTTATTTTTGTCTGCTTTTCATTTTGTTAGATTTTCAGTTATTTGCTTTATTTGCCTGGCATTGGAATTGCGAGTGATCACATTCATCACATAGTTTTCCCACCAAAGTCCCTTCTTTTTGTTTGTTTGTCCAAAAGCTATCATTTTAGTCTTTTTTTCAAAAAGGATTATTTTTATTGAGATTAAAGTTTATTTTATTATTTATATAGTTTTTATAAATTATAAATATTAATAAAAGATATTACAATTAATTTCAATATAAATTATTTTATGGATATTTTAATTGTTATAGATTAATTATATTTTTAGGCCTAAGGCATTCGTTTCTATGAAGTTATGAGGCTAACTTTGGTATCAATAATTGATATTAACCAAATACATTATAAGTCTATTATAATGTTCATCACCACTAAATCTTCTCATGATTTTTCTTTTTTATTGATTTTCCTTATTTGCTTCTTGAGGAAGGAAGCAAACGGAAAAGAAGAATTAGAAGTAAAATGTCTAAACATTATCATACTCGTATATAATTAAAACAAAGTCAAAATGTTGTAATTTAAAATATAATATTATTACATATTTATGTATTGTAAATTATTAAATATTATTTAAAAATTAATTGAAATCATATATAGTTTATATAGAAATTTATTTTATTTATCTTTGTTAGTATATATGTTATTTTATCATATAATGTGAATACTAAATATATTATTAATGTAAAATAATACATTAAATATATTACTTGTTTAATTTTATTTATATAATATTATATTATAATGATATTTATTATATATTCTATATATTTAAAATCATTAAAATAGATAATCTAAATAATATTATTTAAATAAAAATAAAATTTAACAATAATATTTGAAAACTTATAATATTAAATTATTTTTAGTTTAATAATCAAATAAAATTTTATATAATTCTTGTATGAAGGTAATGAAATGATTAAGCTATACAATTTAAACTAATAATTTTTAATTTTAAAATAATAATTAAAATTAAACAAATAAAAATGAGTTTATTTTTTGTTTATACATATACTATAAGAATAAGATTTGGAGAATTTAAATGAGATTTAGAATCTTCTAGACAATATGTTTTGCACAAATCTCTCTCTCTCTCTCTCTCTCTCTCTCTCTCTCTCTCTCTCTCTCTCTCTCTCTCTCTCTCTCTCTCTCTCTACATGTACATGTACATGTATATGTATGTATGTGATGAAGGGTGCTCCCCTTAATACCACATGTACATGTATATGTATATGTATGTATGTGATGAAGGGTGCTCCCCTTAATACCACAAACACATAATACAAATAGAGACACAAAAAAAATTTGCAAGAACAAGAAATGGACTTCTTGTTATCTCCAATAGTATGGAATTATGTAAATTTTAGAAATATAGTATGCAAAGCCACATGGGTGTTTTCCTTACAATATTCTATAAGACAAAGGCTCGAATAACCACCCAGAACTACCTTAGAGAATGCTACATGCCTTCCTTATATAGGCAATTGTCCACCGCCCAGGAAGGTTCTAGAATTTTAGCCATTGAGGCCGACCACCCCTAGAAATATTTTATTTTTCATTTTTTATTACATAGGGTTGGCTCAAAACAATTACAAATTATATTTTTAGGTAGCCCAACTTCCAGAGGCCATAACTTTTTCACCATAGTTTTGTTTGGCTATTATAGCAACTTTTCAGAAATGACAGCTCCTAATCTACAACACTTGAATAGTGCAAGCTCTAGTCAGTCGGGGTTTGACCTCATTCTGGAGCCTCTAAGGCCTTCAAAACTAAGCTCAAATATTTTGTACCCAAAAACCTCAATAACTTCACCAATATAGATGATATGGAAATGTAACTCAACTGGCAGACTGATATGACTAAGATGAACCTCCACCTTTGAAATAAGAACATTTCAAGCTCGTATGACCTACTTACTAAAAAATAGTAAGTTTCCATAAATAGTAACTTTGTACTAAAATAATTCTTATTGAAAAGATAATACATAAATATTTTTTGGTGATGCAAGATTGCCCTTACACCTAGGATGCTCCTGCATCAAACACCTAGGGTAGTTTGAGAAGTGACCTTGTCACGTCTCAGGTGTGTAGAGGAAAACCAAGATAGTCAACCTCCTCCCTTGTCAACCATGATGAATCTTCTATAGGTCATCCTTTCCATTTGACTAGATATTCTTCATATGTCTTGTTCTTTGTACTTCTACCAACATGACTATCTAGTATATCTTCAACACCCCCTTCATGATACTCTGTCAGATCTGAAATGTTAAATACTGGTGAAATATTTATATTCATATCAGTAGGAAACTCTACTTCATAGGCATTTCCTGAATCATGCTTCTTCAGTATCTTAAATGGCCTAAACTTCTTCATTTTCAACTTGTTATATGTACCTACTAAAAATCACTCCTTCTGCAAATGAACCATGACTTCATTCCCAAACTGAAATTCCCTATTCCTTCTTTACTCATCTGCCTTAGCCTTATACTATGTATTCATCTTGGTAATGTGCTTCCTCACCTCCTCATAGATTTTTTTCAAATATTCTACAAAATCCTTAGCTTTAGCACTACTTATCTCTCCTTTGTCTATCTTCCTCAAATCAGAAGCATTTTTGGGACTACTTCCATATACAATCTAGAATGGTGATTTACTAGTACTCTTGTTGATAGAATTATTGTATGCAAATTTTTCCTTTGGTAAAATCAAATCCTATCTCGTTGCCTTATCTCCAACCAAACATTTCAAAAAATTCCCCAAACTCCTATTCACCACCTTTGTCTGCCCATCAATCTATGGATGATGTGATGAGTTGAACTTTAAATCTATCTTTAGCTTCTACCACTATAAAAATTGAATCGTGTCCCCGCTAAGTCCTTGGTAAACTAAGAACAAAGTCCATACTGATATCCTCCCTTGGCTTCTCTAGTACAAGTAATGGCTAATACAACCCTGTATTGTACTTTGCTCCTTTTTCCATTTGACCTAATCTACAACTCTGTATAAACTTCTTAGTATCTTGCTGCAACTATGGCCAATAATAATTCTCACTAACCAAAGAAAGGGTTTTATCTCAACCAAAATGTCCAGCCAATCCTCCACTATGCTTCTCCTTAATGAGATTATCCCTCATAGAACTTCATGGAATGCACAAATGACTCCTTCTAAATAGCATATCATCTTGGATGATAAAATCCAACCACTTCATTCTATCTAGAGTAGCAGGTTGTGTACAAGCTTTCCAAACTTCACTGAAATCAGGATCCTTTGGATACAAACTCTTGAGTTCCTTGAACCCAACCACCTCAATCTACATCTATCATGTTAGCAAAATTTATCTCCTGTTAAGTGCATCTGCAACCTTGTTAGACTTTCTACTCCTATGTTTCAAAACAAATGTGTAACTCTGCAAAAACTCAACTTATTTTAAATGTCTTTGATTCAACTTTCCTTGACTATTCAAATATTGCAAAGCTTGATGATCAGTATACAAAACAAACTCCTTAGGAAGGAGATAATGTATCCACTTTTTTAATGCTTGAACTATAGCATAAAATTCTTGATCATAAATAGAATATTTCCTCTTTGCATCATTTAACTTCTCGCTGAAATAAGCAATAGGTCTACCTTCTTGGCTCAGAATAGCTCCTATTGCAATATCACTAGCATCACAGTCTACTTGAAATACCTTATTAAAATCTAGAAGTGCTAAAACTAATTTTTTATAACTTTTTTTTTCAACAATTTAAAACTATTAGTCGCCTCTATTGTCCACTTAAATTCTTTCCCATCCCCCCTCATTATTCAAGTTAAGGTCCCACAAACATTGCTAAAACTCCTCATAAAATTTATGTAAAAGCTATCCAAACCATGAAAAGATCTTACCTTATTAGCACTCCTTACAATAGTTCATTCGAGGATATCATTCACTTTCTATGGGTCTACTTTTAGACCTTCTACCGAAACTATAAATCCCAAATACACTAACTCCTTCACAAAACTGCACTTCTTCAAATTAATCAGCAATTTCTCTTCCCTTAACTTTTCAAACACTCAATGAATACATATTATATGCTCCTCCAATGTCTTACTAAAGATCAAAATATCATCTAGGTAAACAATGACAAACTTACCCAGAAATTCTTTCAAAAACTCATGATCCGCATGAAAGTGCTCGATGCATTGGTTGGCCCAAAAGGCATGACTAACCACTCATACAATTCTTTTTTTTGAAGGAAGTCTTCCATTCTATAATGTTCTTGTCATTAAGTGACTATTAAAACTATTGTATTTGGGTCTCAATCAATTTAGTTTATCTCGGGTCCATTCTTTCTTTTTTGGTGTAGTATAGTTATCGTCGTTGGCTCTTTTGTGCACTCTGAGGATTTTTCCCCAATGGGTATTTATGCTTAGCGTGTAGGTTAGTTTTGATATGTTGAGATTTGATATTTGATTTGTATTTGTGAAGTCCTATTGGGATTTTGTTGTTTTCCATTTCAGAGGTGAAAGACCTTCCCTATTTGGTTTGTTGCAGTTTTAGTGAGATTCAACCCTCACCCTACTTTTCTTGGTTCTGCTTGTATTAGATCTGGAAAATCTGAGATTCCATCAATAAATTCAATAGAAATATTTTTGGCAACCATATTTGGGCTTGCATATTGTTTTGTGTTTATGAAGGTCATTTTTAATTACCAATGAAGTAAATGAGAGTATCATACTATCATCTCAGAGGTATCATCATCCACTGTGCACCCCTCAAACTCTCTGTACGGCTACCTCTACTACATCGTATGGCTTGCAGCATCAAACTTCCGCACAGCCTGCACTCCATACTATATGACCACACCATCCTCTCCATCGTATGGCCTACATCGTAACATCATACTCCCTACAGACTCACCACACTATATGGCACTCATCTCCGTACGGCCCATGCCAACAATGTATGGCATCCAGGCTTCCACCCCGTATGGATTTTGACCTTCGTACGGCTCATGCCACAATCTCCATACGAACTCACCACCGTACTGCCTAGAATACATACTGCACATCCTCCTACTTCCGTACGGTTCTGCAATTTCCTCTCCATAGGAACTCAACATTACTGTATGGCCTATAATTGCTCAATTATGCCTTACTCTCGGACACTTAGTCATTATTATTCTCAGGGAAGCGACCCACCAGAGGTTTGGAACATTATAGTGGTACCAGAGCTGGTGATTCTGCCAACTTGTGGGTATTGGATGAGAGTTTATTCAAGGAAAAGGAGAAAATCTCACTTAGTTAGTGGAATGGTTGATCCCCAAGATCATCCAGCTGAAGTCATGACTCTTTTGAGAGAGCTCACTAAGAACTAGGTAAAGATAAATGACACTCAGCGCCTCATGGAAGAGACATTACGAAAATTGGTTGAAAGCAAGGTATCTACTAAACAAAGTGACAATTTTGTCTTAGAATGGGCAAATCCCCAAACCGTATGCTCTTGACTGTCAATACCAACTTTCCCTCCACAGATGAAAGAATGGCAGGAGAGTAATCAACCTTCCAGGAAATACAAGATCAACTTCAGGAAGATTGGAGGAATGCAAATATGGAAGGAGATATATCCTATAAAGATTATGTTGAGCTGAGAATGAGGTACTCTAGTAGAAACAAGCATGGCTATTATAATGACGATCTGAGATGAAAGATGGGAAAAGTTAATATGTCATCCTTTGATGGGTCTGGAATTATCGTAGCTCAAGCATGGGTGCAAAAAGAAGACACATATTTCCAGCTCAACCCTATGCCAGAAAATGAAGCCATCAAATTTGTCACACTACATCTAGAAGGAATATCCCACAAATGGTGGCATCATGGCATGGTTACTCTCGGCCACGACCAAATAAATTCCTATGTTGAATTCACTAAGAGATTGATAGACCATTTTGAGGGAAGGGATCTAGAACTGAATTTCAAAGAATTGGCTTAGCTAAAGCAATCTAGCACAGTCGATGCTTACATAATAGAATTTTAGAGAATGTCTATCTTGGTAACAGATATTTCAGAAAGACAATTGGTGGTGTTGTTTATGGATGGACTAGTGAAACCCTTGAGAGGTTGGGTGAAGGGATTCAACCCCATTACACTGATGGAAGTAATTAAGAAGGCTAGTGACATGGCAACATCTTCTTCTTCGTCCACCAAATATTACTCACAATCCAAACCACCTCTTGCTCCAAGGGAAAGAGACAATAGACCCCACCTAGGAGGCCCCTGTTGGATGAGGCAACTAGGCAGGAACTCAAAAGGAAGAAACTTTGTTTCAACTCTAAGGAGTCATGGGTACCAGGACATCATTTCTTGGGCAAAGGAAAAATCTATTACATCGAGGTATTATCAGACGGTGAGGAGGATCAAGCAATAGAAGCCAAAGGGGATGAATACCAAGCTTCTGGGGAGGTAAACCTTAATTGTGCAGAAAGAATAGCCACACTCTTGAAGAGATGAGGCACCATTGCTACTCTAGTGGGAACTCCAAGGTGTACCATATTCCAGGTCTGAGGCACCCTCTAAGGCCAACAGGTCATGGTCTGTTGGAAATATAGATGGAGTAACTGAGAGGGGGGGTGAATCAGTTAATCACAAAAATATTACCATAGATCCCTTAGATGTCTTATTAAATCATTTTCTGTTGTTATTTGGTAAACATACAGAGAAATGTTGTAACTCAGTTATTGCAGTGAGTATTAATTATAATTGTTCTTAAGTATTCATCAATGATTAACATGTATGCATAAAGAAAATAACATGAACACAAGAGACACCATATTTAATGTGGAAACTCAATATGGGAAAAACCACCAATGTAACTAGTTACTATTTTTCACTCTTCTGAAGTGATGCCCTGTTAGGAGCCAACCCGGTAAAAGGTTACAAAACACACTGTTAGGTGCGACCTTGTTAGAGGATTTAATCACCCTGTTAGAAGTGGCCTTGTAAGAGGTCTTTGAACAATTCAATAGAACTGTCACCTTGTTAGAGGATTTACAAAATGGTTGTTAAACCAACTCAGTTAAGAGATTTTGAAATCACTGCTACAATGGTAAGAAAGTAATAATGAAATTACCTAAATAATGATGCAACTAAATTGTTGATTACAGATCTCTGTTCTACTTCACTAGATCCTTCTTGATTAAATAAATCTTTGCTCCTCCTCAAGGATATCTAACCATCTTTCAAAATTTGCACACACCTTCCTTCAAAATGATTTGCATGTTCGCTCACAAACTTTCACACTTTCACTCTATTCTTCTCACCTTTAATTCACCACTTGACCTTCTACATATATACCATTCAGATTGTCAAGTCGGCACTAATAATCATTAACACTCATTACAACAGTTGGCTGGGATAAACAAACTTTATTTCTCAAATTAACAAAATCTTTTATTGGGCCGACCTTGCTCGGTAAATACTAATCCTGAAAGATTTCCTTCGGTGACCGAGTGAACTCGGTAAACACTACGAATTCTGCAACATCCTTTGGAGACCAAGTGAACTTGGTAAACACTAACTTTCCTTCAATAACAATGGAAGCTCGGTTAACACTATTTTCTACCATACTTTCCTTTGACGCCTGAAAGATCTCGGTAGACACTAAAAAACCATCTGCTGACTGACTGAGCTCGGTAGACACACAGAACTGCTTATTGATATGACATTTGTGTGACATCAAAGACAACACATAATTAGACAATTGTATCCAACAATCTCCCTCAGACAATTGTATCCAACAATCTCCCTCTTTGGCATTGATGGCAACACAACATGTCATAGCACAATGAAATTTCATAGAAAACATAGAATAAGGAACATATCCTTAGCTTCATTCTAATTCTCATCTTCCTCAAACTTCTCTCTGACTAAAAACTCTCCCTCTTGACTTCTCAAATTCTCCTTCTTAGAAATTTCTTTAAATGATAGCAAACTCTCCCTCTTTGACAACACATGCCAAAGACAATACACACACTTCCAATGAATACCAATGTACCTTAAGTACTGATTCATATGCAATGATTCCTTGACTATGTTGCATCAACTGACTGATCTTCAACATGCTCTAGTTGATGCATCACTAAAAATTTATTTAGTGAGCTTCAGATAGCGGAATGACCCCTAACTTACCTCTTAGATACAAGAATGCATCCTTAGGTAGTGGCTTGGTGAATATATCTGCAATCTATTCTTTTGTATGAACATATTCCAATCTGATTTCCTTGTCCTGCACCAATTCTTTGACAAAGTGATATTTTATAGCAATGTGCTTGGTTTTGGAATGCATTACTGGATTCTTTGAAATATTTATTGCACTTGTATTATCACAAAACATAACAACTGGTTCTTTGATTTCAACCTTCATGTCTTCCAATAACTATTTAAACCAAACAATATTAGAGTAGTTTACTATTGCAGCAACATATTATGCTTCTGCTATGGATTGGGATGTGCAATTTTTCTTTTTACTAGTCCAAGATACCAACCTCTTGCCAAGAAATAATGCTCCACCACTTGTACTCTTTCTATCATCAATTTTTCCTGCCCAATCAGCATCAGTAAACACTTTTAAGTCTAGATTGCCTCCAAATTTATACCACAAGCCATAATCTTTAGTTCCTCTCAAGTACCTCAAGATTCTTTTGATTGCCATCATATAATTTTCTCTGGGTTTTGATGAGAATCTTGCTACTATACCAACTGCTAAGGCAATATCAGGCCTTGTATGCACTACATACTGTAATTTTTCAATCATTGATCTGTATAAGGTCTGATCTACTTCTTTTGAATCATCATCTTGGTAAGCTTCAGTCCAGTACACATGGGTGTACCAACTAGTTTTGAATCTTCCATACCGAACTTCTTAAGTATTTCCTTGATGTATTTAGACAAAGTAATGTAGATACCATTCTTGTTCTGCTGAATCTGAAGACCAACAAAGAACTTTATCTGACCAAACATAGACATTTCAAATTCTTTGTTCATTTGCTCTAAAAATTCTTTGCACTGATCATCATTCCCTGTAAACACAGTATCATCCACAAATATTTCTGCCAAAACAATTTTGTTATTTGGTCCTTCTTTGATGTACAAATTATTGTTATCATTAGCTCTTTTGAAATCAATTTGAATAAGATAGTTATGTAATCTTTCATACCATGCTCTAGGGGCTTGTTTTAGACCATACAATGCTTTGTGTAACTTGCAGACCATATCCTTTTTGTCTAGATCAATAAAACCTTCAGGTTGCTCAATGTAGACTTCTTCATCAAGAATACCATTGAGAAATGCAGATTTTATATCCATCTGATATACCTTAAATCCTTTATGTGCTGCATATGCAAGTAGAGTCCTTACACCTTCTAATCTTGCAACAAGAGCAAAAGTCTCTCCATAATCTATACCTTCTTCTTGAGAATATCCTTTACATACCAATCTAGCTTTGTTTCTTGATACTTGACCATCTTCATTCAACTTATTTCTAAATACCCATTTTGTTCCAATTACATTTTTATCTTTAGGCCTAGGTACAAGAGTCCATGTTTTGTTCTTCTCTATTTGTTCTATTTCTTCATTCATAGCCTCAATCCAACTTTCATTTTCCAATGCATCTTTGACATTTCTAAGTTCAAAATTAGCAAGTAAACATGTACCTTTTAGTTTACTTCTTGTCATAGTGCCATCTGATTTGTTTCCAATAATCTGATCTGGTGTATGATGCCTCCTGACATACTTGGCCAATACAGGTTCCTTGCCTCTTGAATGAGTTACATTGTCATCTTCTTGAATTTCATCTTTAGGTTCAGGTTGCTCGGGCTCAGTAGATATTTGCTCAGCAGCTTCAGACTGAGACTCGGTTCCTTGTGACTCGGTTTGAACTTCTTCTTGTGACTTAGTTACTGTACTGGGCTCGGTAGATGCAGTTTCCTTATTGACAGATGTGTCTAACAATGTATCAGGTTCAATGTAAACAAATCTTTTGTAATCCTCTGGTTCCTTTTTGCTTTCTTCTT
The DNA here is from genome assembly GCA_027943335.1 of Chamaecyparis obtusa. NCBI lineage: Eukaryota > Viridiplantae > Streptophyta > Pinopsida > Cupressales > Cupressaceae > Chamaecyparis > Chamaecyparis obtusa. The sequence continues at coordinate 212,940 of BSBK01002104.1, forward strand.
CAGTCTTTTTTGCAAACTCATCAACTCTCACATGTGCACTTGCTATGATTTTGTGAGTAGACAAATTCAAACATCTATATGCCTTACTTTTACAAGAATATCCCAAAAATATTCCTTCATCACTTTTTACATCAAATTTTCCTTTTCTAGATTCTTTTAAGATGTAACATTTACTACCAAATACTTTCAGGTAGCTTACATTGGGTTTATAGCCATACCATAACTCATAAGGAGTTTTGAATGTGTCTTTCCTCAACTGTACTCAGTTCAAGGTATGAACTGTAGTGCTGATAGCTTCCTTCCAGTATTTCATAGCAATGTTCTTTTCAATTATTAAAGTCCTTGCACAATCCATGATAGATCTATTCCTTCTTTCAGCTATTCCATTCTACTCAGGAGTTCCTAGGGCTGATACCTATCTTTTGATTCCTCTTTCAATGCAAAAATTATTGAATTCATGGGAGATGAATTCACCACCTCTATCTGATCTCAAGCACTTCATTCTTTCCATGTTTCCTTTTCTACTCTTGCCAAATACCATTTGAACTTCTCAAATGCTTCTGACTTTTCTCTTAAATACATAACAGTCATCATTCTAGAGTAATCATCAACAAAGAGAATAAAGAATTTTTCTTTAGTATAGCTTTCAATTCCAATAGGTCCACATAAATCAGTATGCACAATTTCTAAAATATCTTTAGACTGATAGTTTTTACTTTTAAAGCTAGTCTTTCCCATTTTTACAATCTAACAATTCTTGCATAGACCAACATTAGGTTTCTTCAAAGTAGGAATGCCTCTTACTTTCTTGAATTTGCTTATTTTCATGATGTTATCAAAATTTACATGACATAACCTTTTGTGCCATAACCAAATTTCTTCAATTTGAGCAACAAAACATGAGCATTCACCAAGATCAAGATAAAATAGGTTACCTTTGGTTTGTTTGCCTGATCCAATCAGTTTTCCTTTGTCATCCAGTAGTTTTGCTTTGCCATTCATGAATTCAACTTTGAATCCAATGTTGATTAGCTATGCTACACTTAGAAGATTATGTTTTAGTCCTTCAACCCAATATGCATTATCACATATAAGTTCTTTGGTTAGTGAAATTCGTCCTCTTCCTTTTCTACAACAAGGTTCATTGTTTCCAAACCTTACACTACCACCATCATAGTCTTCAAAATGTTTAAACTTTGTTTTATCACTAGTCATATGATGTGAAAAACCACTGTCTATGATTCATGTATCATTTTTGCTTATATGAGAGATAAGTGCCATCTCATCTTCATCATCATCAGATTCATCTTTTACAGCAATGAAGACAATTTCTTCTTCACTATCATCAGAATCCTTAGCCAAAAAACATGTTTTCTTACCTTTATCCTTGAATGATTTGAAATTCTTCTTGCCATTGTACTTGTGACCTTTCTTCTCATCCTTGCTTTGCTTGTTTGGGCACCTAGCTACAATATGACCAATTTCTTCACATGAAAAATAGATTAAGGGAGTTTTACCTTTGTATTTACCTCTACCTCTAGAATATTTCTTTGCAAGTAATGCTTCAATAACTTCAAGATCACTATCAGAACTTTCCCCTAATTCTTCTTCACATTCTGACTAGATTTTCTTGCCTTCTTAAGTGAAAGTTTTGCCTCAAATGCTGATTCAATATTTTTAGAAGTTGGAACATAGTTGTCATAGTTATCCAATTCAAAGGCTGCCAATCTTCCAACTAAGGCATCCAAAGTTATATTGTGATTTTCTTCACATCTTCTTTCTTGAATAGCAGATACTCTTATTGCATACATAGGGAGTAATGTTCTGAGAACCTTACTTATAACTATTTCATCATCAATTGTTCCTCCAGAAGCTCTGATTGCACTAACACTTGCCTTGATCCTTTCAACATATTTTGTAATGTTTTCATCTTCTCTCATTTTCATCTGATCAAACTATCCTCTTAGGCTTTCTACTTTGGCTCTCTTCACATTTTCATCACCACCATAAATTTTCTCCAACTTGTTCCACATTGCATAAGTAGTAGTGCAGTCTTTGATCTCATCAAACTCTTCATAGCTAAGAGCTGATGCAATGTCTATCATCATGGTGTTATGGTTCTTTTTCTCTACAATGTCTTCAACAGATAATGTGCCAGTAGGAACTGTATATTCTTGATCAAGATATTTTCATCCTGAATCACCAATGGAAGCTAGATGAAGTCTCATGAGACCTTGCCATGCTAAAAAGTTATCTTTGTTAAGCCTTGGAATTTCTCTCTTGTAAGACATCCTGATCTTTAGCATAGGTCCTTGAAACCCTTCCTGCAAGCACCAAAAGCTCTGATACCAATTGTTGGAAATATAGATGGAGTAACTGAGAGGGGGGGGTGAATCAGTTAATTAAAAAAATATTACCATAGATCCCTTAGATGTCTTATTAAATCATTTGCTATTGTTACTTGGTAAACATACAGAGAAATGTTGTAACTCGGTTATTGCAATGAGTATTAATTATAACTGTTCTTAAGCATTCATCAATTATTAACATGTATGCATAAAGAAAATAACATGAACACAAGAGACACCAAATTTAACGTGGAAACCCACTATGGGAAAAACCACCAATGTAACTAGTTACTATTTTTCACTCTTCTAAAGTGATGCCCTATTAGGAGCCAACCCGATAAAAGGTTACAAAACACACTGTTAGGTGTGACCTTGTTAGAGGATTTAATCACCCTATTAGGAGTGGCCTTGTAAGAGGTCTTTGAACAATTCAATAGAACTGTCACCTTGTTAGAGGATTTACAAAATGGCTATTAAACCAACTCGGTTAAGAGATTTTGAAATCACTGCTACAATGGTAAGAAAGTAACAATGAAATGACCTAAATAATGATGCAACTAAATTGCTAATTACAAATCTCTATTCTACTTCACTAGATCCTTCTTGATCAAATAAATCTTTGCTGCTCCTCAAGGATATCTAACCATCCCTCAAAATTCGCACACACCTTCCTTCAAAATGATTTGCATGTTCGCTCACAAACTTTCACACTTTCACTCTATTCTTCTCACCTTTAATTCACCACTTGACCTTCTACATATATACCATTCAGTTTGTCAAGTTGGCACTAATAATCATTAACACTTATTACAATAGTCGGCTAGGATAAACAAACCTTATTTATCAAATTAACAAAATCATTTATTGGGCCGACCTTGCTCAGTAAATACTAATCCTGAAAGATTTCCTTCGGTGACCGAGTGAACTCGGTAAACACTATGAATTCTGCAACATCCTTTGGAGACCGAGTGAACTCAGTAAACACTAACTTTCCTTTGATAACCATGGAAGCTCAGTTAACACTATTTTCTGCCATACTTTCCTTTGACGCCCGAAAGATCTCAGTAGACACTGAAAAACTGTCTGCTGACCAACTAAGCTCGGTAGACACACAGAACTGCTTATTGATATGACATTTGTGTGACATCAAAGACAACACATAATTAGATAATTGTATCCAACAATCTGCCTTAGACAATTGTATCCAACAGTGGTCATGCTGGACAGCAGAGCCACACTCAATTTCATTAACTCATCACTGGTGATTTGGTAGAGTTTATGTACGAAAGCACACTAGGTGTTTGACATCAAGGTGGTAGGAGGAAACCTATTAAAATGCACTCATTTGGTTCCACAACTGAGCATTACCATGGCGAACCACACAGTGATAGATGATTTCTTTGTGGTTGATTTGGATGACATAGAAGTCATTTTGGGCATTCAATGGATGGAAACATTGAATCAATACACATAGAGTTTCAAAAAAATGGAGTTATCCTTTGAGGTAAACAAAAAAACTGTTGTACTAAGAGGGATGTCAAATGGAGGTCTGAAGGAAGTTTCAACCCAACGGATGGAAGCAATTTTTAGACACGATAATGTGGTCTGGGCCGCACACTATTTTGCCTAAACAGAACCCATACAGAGACAAAGAACTGTCCATCAAGAGGAAGAACTTCAATCAGTTTTGGATAGACATCACCAAGTCTTCACTGACATACCACCAGGCATACCACCACACAGGGGGTTTGAACACACTATTGAGATGGAAACCGGTGCCAAACCAGTTATCACTGTGTCATACTGTCACCCTTAAAGGCTGAAAGATGAGATTGAAAAAACAATACAGGAACTTCTTGATAAAGGGTGGATCAGGCCTAAATCTAGTCCTTTTGCATCATCAGTAGTTCTAGTTAAAAATAAGGATGAAAGGTTGTGAATGTGTATAGATTACCACGCCCTAAACAAAAAGACTATCAAAAATTGGTATCCAATTCCTAGGATCGATGAATTACTGGATGAGTTACACGGCATGGTCTATTTCTCCAAAATAGACCTCCATTCAGGATATCACCAAATCCACATGAGGGAATAGGTTGTGAAGAAAACAACTTTTCATTGCCATTATGGGCACTACAAATTTTTGGTCATGTCGTTTGGATTGACCAATGCTCCAGCTACTTTCCAATCTTGCATGAATCACATTTTTAACAAATAGCTGCGTAAGTTCCTATTGGTATTCTTTGATGATATACTGATCTACAACAAGACATGGGAGGAGCACTTAAGGCATCTGGAAGTAGTGCTTAGAATTATGGAGACACAACTTTTGTTTGTTAAAAGATCCAAATGTGAATTCAAGATGATAGAGATATTATATTTGGGGCACATTATCAGTAGCCGAGGAGTTCAAGTACATCAAGAGAAGATTTAGGCTATCTTGGATTGGCCACCCCCAAAAACTCTCTCAGAACTACATGGATTCTTTGGATTGTGTAGTTACTATAGACAGTTCTTAAAGGGATTCTCATAGCTCAACACACCACTCACTAATCTAACAAAGAAGGGGTCTTTTCAATAGAATGAACATGCACATCAAACTTTTGAGAAACTCAAGGAGATTATGAGTTCTTGCTCGGTCCTTGCACTACTAGACTTCACTCGACCTTTCATCCTAGAGTGTGATTCCTCCGGAGAAGGTATCAGTGTCATCTTAATGTAGGACTACCACCCTATTGCTTTTGAAAGTTGGAAGCTCTCAAGAGCCAAAAAGTTGTATTCCATATACAACAAAGAAATGTTGGCCATCATGCATGCCTTGACAAAGTTTTGACAGTACCTCGTCAGAGCCAAGTTCATTGTTTGTACAGATCACAATAGCCTCAGGCATTTTCTATAATAGTGGGAGTTGAATGAGTGACAACAAAAATGGGTAAGTAAAGTCCAAGCCTTCAACTTTGACATTGAATATGTAAAAGGAAAAAATAATGTAGTGGTTGATGCCTTGTCAAGAAAGTCGGCCATATGATCCTTATCTCAAATATCAGCAGATTGGAAAGAGCATTTGTTGGTCGAATACTCTAAGGACATGTTTGCATGTGAACTCCTAGAAAACAAATACAGGACAATAGGTATAAGGTGGTCGATGATATTATTTTCTACAAGGATAGAATTTACCTGGTGCCTGAATCCAAGTTAAAGAAAAAAATCTTGAAAGAAATGTGTGATTCGCCTCTACCTGCGCATCAAGGGTACTTGAAGATCTACAAAAAAAATTAGGGAATTATTCTCATGGAAGGGCCTAAAAAGTGATATATTATAGTACATCTAGGAATGTTCCACCTATCAACAAAATAAATCTGAACACACTCTATCGGCAGGTTTACTTCAACCATTACCGATTCCAAAGAAGAAGTGGGATAGCATCTCAATGAATTTCATCACTAGGCTCCCTAAGGCACAGGGGAAGGACTTCATCTTTGTGGTAGTCGATGGATTAACCAAGTATGCACATTTCTTTTCTATTCCAACAGAGTTTTCCACCTCACAGGTAGCAAACTTATTCTTCTAAGAGGTATTCTGTCTATATGGACTCCCTCGAAACATAGTGAGCAATAGAGATAGTAGCTTCCTTAGTAATTTATGGAAAGAATTGTTTCGAATAGCAAGGATAGAGTTGTCACCAAGCACCAATTACCACCTACAGACCAACGGACAAACAAAGATTGTGAACAAATGGCTGGAAGGTTACCTCAGAAATTATGTTTTAGCACAACAGAGGGCATGGGTAAAATGGCTACACCTGGGAGAGTACTGTTACAATACCACTTTCCACATGTCCATTGGAATGGAACCTTTCAAAGCCTTGTATGGGTATGAACCTCCTTCATTTATGGATTTGGCTCTCGATGACAGACACACGCCAAAGGCCAAGGACTGGCTATAGGAAGGAATAGATATTTTAAAGTTCCCAAAGGAAAATCTCCAACATGCTCAGAATCAGCAGAAAATGTATGCTGACAAGCACCAAATCAAGAGGATTTTTTAAGTGGGGGATCTGGTATACCTCTGAATTCAACCATAAAAACAATCTTCTCTGAAGGGATCCGGGAAGGAGAAGTTGAGACCGTGCTTCTATAGACCATACCGTGTGACAAGGAGAGTGGGAAAAGTTGCATATGAATTGGACCTACCTAAGGGAAGCTAAATCCATAATGTCTTCCATGTTTCTTGTCTGAAGAAAGTCGTGGGCTAGTAGGTGACGATCTCCATAGACCTTCCACCCCTCGATGACAGAGGAAAGTTAATAGTGGAACCAACAGAAATCATCGACAATTGGGAGAGAAGATTGAGGACACACACTATCAGGGAATTTTTTGTGTGTTGGAAGGATCTCCCCCTTGAAGATGCCACCTGGGAAGGAGAAGAGATTCTGGAACACCCCAGCCTGAAATTGCTTGAGGACAAGCAATTATTGGGATGGGAGGACTATAATGTTCTGGTCATTAAATGACTATTAAAACTATTGTATTTGGGTCCCAATCGATTTAGTTTATCTCAGGCCCATTCTTTCTTTTTTAGTGTAGTATAGTTATCGTCATCGGCTCTTTTGTGCACTATTGGGAGTTTTCCCTAATGGGTATTTATGCTCGACGTGTAGGTTAGTTTTGATATGTTGAGATTTGATATTTGATTTGTATTTGCAAAGTCCTATTGGGATTCTATTGTTCACCATTTAGGAGGTGAAAGACCCTCCCTATTTGGTTTGTTGCAGTTTCGGTGACATTCAACCCTCACCCTACTCTACTTGGTTTTGCTTGTATCAGATTTGGAAAATTCAAGATTCCATCAATAAATTCAATAGAAGTATTTTTGGCAACCATATTTGGGCTTGCATATTATTTTGTATCTACGAAGGTCATTTTTAATTATCGACAAAGTAAATGGGAGTATCATACTATCATCTCGGAGGCATCATCATCCACCATGCACCTCTCAAACTCTCTGTACAGCTACCTCTTCTACACCGTATGGCATACAACATCAAACTTATGCATGGCCTGCACTCCATACCATACAATCACACCATCCTCTCCACCGTACGGCCTACATCATAACATCATATAGCCTGTAGACTCACTACACCATATGACACTCATCTCCGTACAGCCTAGGCCAACACCATACAACATCCAGGCTTCCACCCCGTATGGATTCTAACCTTCGTATGATTCAAGTCACAATCTTCGTACAAACTCACCATTGTACTACCAAGAAGACATATCGTATGACGTCCTACTTCCATACGGTTCTACAATTTCCTCTCTATATGAACTCAGCATTACTGTACAACCTGCAATTGCTCAATTACACCTTACTCTCAGACACTTAGTCATTATTATTCTCAGGGAAGAGACCCACCAGAGGTTGGGAACATTACATATTCATCTCCTTCTCTAATCTTAATCTGATGATATCCACTCTTCAGATCTATCTTTGTAAAATATACAGCTCCACTCAAACAATCCATAATAGCATCCATCCATGACAATGAAAACTTATACTTGATTGTGATCTTGTTGATAGCCCTAGAATTTGTACATGTCCTCCATTCCACATTCTTCTTTGGTGCTAATATTGTTGGTACAACACATGGACTCGGACTCTCTTGAATCAACCCATTCTACAACAACTCTTGTACTTGTATGTTTAACTCTTCACTTTCTGTTGGTGTCATTCTATGTGTTTCCTTTTTTGGAAAATTAGCTCCTGGAATCAAGTCCATTTGATGACTAATCTTCCTAACTAGTGGTAATCCATCAAGCACATTATCAAATATAATATCCTAAAACTCATTCAACAATCTCCAACTTCTACAGGTACATCTTCTACTTCCTCTTTACCAGCTTTTGGAATTAAAGAAAAACACATATGTTCATGCCTCATACCCTCTAAGAACTTTCTTCTATCAACAAAAAATTTTCTTTCATTACTACATACCTTTTCTTCTATGTCATTTAATGGTTTTATCTTATGTCGCACTCCATCCTTTTTCATGGAATAGGTATTCACATGACCATCATGTACAACATGCTTGTCAAAATATCATGGCCTACCCAACAACATATGGAATACATCCATAGGTATGATATCACATAGTACCTCATCACGGTATCCCCCAATCTTGAACTTCACTAGGCATTGTTCATTGACCATGACCTTGTGGTCATCCTAGACCTAGGTGATCTGGTATGGACATGGGTGTTTCTACCTCTTGATCTTTATTTTTGTGACCATCTCTTCTAACACCAAATTTCTAGTGCTTCCACTATCAATAATCACATCACAACACTTATCCTCACACTTGTACCTAGTGTGAAACAAGCTCCTCCTTTGATCGGGTTCACTCTCACCACTTAGCATGACTCTTATGTTAACTAGGACATTTCCTCTTTCAACATCTTTAGAATATGATGATTTGGCATCTTTATCCACATGTGAAACTCTAGCCTAGCCTTTAGTTCTCCTATATGTCCTTCCTTGGCATTAAGTACATTCATATGTCCTATGCCCTTCTTCTCCATAGTGAAAACATGTTCGAGGGAAGCCTCCTCTTCTTGGTCCTTTTCCTCTTCCTCTTCCTCTTTGATCTCTATTATTCTAATCATGGAAATGATTGAAATTATTTCTCCTCTAATTATCACTACTACAGGCCTCATCCTTCTTTTTTAATCTTAATTTTGACCTCCATAAGACCGTCCACTAGATCTTTCACCATGACCTCTTCCACTTTGCCCGCTCTCAAAATTCTTATATAGATTTTCCTCTACTCTTAGGGAAAACTAGTATCCCTCTTCAATACTATTCATTCAGACCAAATTCAACTCCTCCTAAATGTTCTACCTCAACCCATTAAGGTAATGAGAAATTTTCTCCTTATCAGCTTCTCCATAGCCTTTTTTGATGAGGACTTGATAGAACTCCTTCGTATACTCCTGAATAGATCTCCCTTCTTGCTTCAAACCTTGCATTTTCTTTAGTAGATCAAGCTCATAATCAAAAGGAATGAATTATCACTTCAATTTATCTATCATTTGATCCCATCTTGTGATTTTCTCCTTTCCTCTTCTATTTTCTCTAATTGAATCTCCTACCACCAGATTTTTCCATGACCCTTTAGGCTGGCCTTCTCAAACTTGACCCTATCATGATCCTCAATATCTTCATACTCAAAATATTCATCTAATTCATTGATCCAGTTGATCAATTCCTCTGGGTTAAAATTTCCTGAAAATGTGTGGACCTAAATCTTAGGTCTTTTCCAATCATGGAAATGGCCCAGAAAAGCCTTTCTTCCTCTTGTTTCAAACTTTTGCCTTCTCCTTCCATATCAATATTGCCTTCTTCAACTTCATCCTCACTTTCATCTCTTACTACAAGATTCATTCCTTTATGATTCTCTTCTTGGAATGCTCACACTTGTCTCTAGAGGGCTCTAACCTCAGGTGGGACACCTCTAGCTCTTCTGCCATGTGTCCTTTGTGGAAGCATTTTTGCACTTATCAGTGAAACCCTAAACCATGGTCCTGGTGCAAACTACCTCAAAGTATGTGATTTGTCTACACACTCAGGAACTCTTTCTCTAATACCACTTGATGAAGGGTGCTCCCTTTAATACCACAAACACATAACAAAACTAGATACACAAAAACAACTTGCAAGAATGGAAAATGGGCTTCTTATTATCTCCAAAAGTATGGAATTAAAAATTTCATAAATATAGTATGTGAAGCCACATGGGAGTTTTCCTTACAATATTTTGTAAGAGAAAGCCTTGAAAAACCACCCATAACTTCCCTAGAAAATATTACAGGCCTTCCTTATATAGGAAATTTTCCACTTCCCAGGAAGGTTCTAGAATTTTAGCCATTGAGGCCGACCACCCCTAGAATTATTTTATTTTTCATTTTTATTACATAGGGTCAACTCAAAACAATTACAAATTATATTTTTATGTAGCCCAATTTCCAGAGGACATAACTTTTTGACCGTATCTTCACTTTTCAGAAATGGAAGCTCCTGATCTACAATGTCTGACTTGCGCAGGCTCTAGTCAACTGGGGTTCGACCTCGTTATGGAGCCTTTAAGGCCTTCAAAATTGATCTCCAAGATTTTGTACCCAAAAACCTCAATAACTTCACCAATACAAATGATATGGCAATGAAACTCCATTGGCATACTGATATGTCTAAGATGAACCACCGCCTATGAAATTAGAACATTCTAAGCTCGTATGACCTACTTACTAAAAATAGTAAGTTTCCATAAATAGTAACTTTGTACTAAAACAACCCTTATTGAAAAGACAAAACATAAATATTTTTGGGTGATGCAAGATTTCCCTTATACCCAGGATGCTAATGCATCAGAATGTCTCTCTTTCTCTCTATCTCTCTGTGCGTGCGTGTGTGTGTGTGTGTCTGTGTGTGTGTGTGTGTGTGTGTGTGTATATATATATATATATATATATATATATATATATATATATATATATATATATATATCAAATGCTCCCACCCTATCACTTATCTATCTATATAAATATATTTATCCATCTGTATATCACTATTTCTCTTTTTTTTTTCTCTTTCTATCCATATATTTTTCTACCTTTATCTATGTATATCTCTTCTTATCTATACCTCTATATTATCCCCTCTCTCCTATTCCTCTCCCCCGCTCTATTTGTTTATACATCTCTCTCTCTCTCTCTCTCCACACACACACACACACACATCCATATTTCTCTTTTCATCTCTTTCTTTGTTTCTATTTGGCTATCTCTCTATATTTTTCAACCCCTATATCTCTAACTTTTTCTACCTCTCTCTACATATCATGTTTCCTATCTTTATCTTTATCCTTCTATCTCTCCCTCACTCTCCCTCTCTATATATGGATCTCTTCTATCTCTATACATCCATCTCTCCTCCCTCTTTATCTCTCCATCTCCTTTTTTCCATCCTCTTCTCCTCATGATTCAAATGTATTTTTATGATAATGTTTGAATCCCTATAAGTGGAACCATTTTCTTATTGATCTATTAATTTTCATCGTGTACTTCACAAATATAAAGTCTAAAAATAGACCAAAGTTTCCCTAATTGACCTTCCACACCTCTCTAACATATCCATTGCACAAAGGTGAGATTGCTAGTTATAAAAAAAAGTTATATTTTTAATTTCCAAAGAGTGATGAAAAAGGCAATGGAGTCACACTTCATGACAAATTTGTGGTGTCCAAACCTCATCAAGTGCTCCCTTGATATGTAGTGCATTATAATAACTTGACACTTGATCATGTAGCCATATCCTCACAAATCTCTTCATTAATTGCCCACAACCTCATCAAATTTATATATAGAATCATAATATATATAGTTCTGTATTACATTATATAATTAATTATGTAGTATTAAATACATTTTTAAAATTCTAACTATAATTTCCTATTGGCTTATCTCTTGAACCTCCTTTAGGTGCAAGTGCTAGTTATATTATAGTTTGTTAGATAATTGAGAGGGGGGTGAATTAGTTAACTCCAGTTATCCTATAGTCCCAAATACTCTCTGATGTATAAAACAAATCTTTTAAATAATTTAATCAACTTGGTAAAACTTTTACTGTGCCTTTCTCTTCAATTACTAAATAGTAGTAAATTATCTAATGTATATACCGATCAAACTAGTTATAGCAATGTGTAAAGTAAAATAACAATTCACCACATCCATACACATATAACACTTTGATTTTTAATGTGGAAACCCTGTTAAGGAAAAAACCACCTGGGACTGGTAACCCAAAATAATTTCACTCTTCTAAAGTGAGCTCAGTTAAGAGCTATCCATGTTAAAGGTTACAATAACACACTATAAGGTGTGACCTGGTTAAAGGGTCTATTACTAATAGTTCTTTGTGACCAAAGATTCGCTATAGGGTCAACAAGAAAACAATCAAGATTCATTGAATGTCATATTGAAATATAAAGACTGTTAAGTCTCACTCGGTTAAGATATTTATCTATAGCAATGGTTAGAATGCAATAGTAATGATCTGATTCAAATACAACTTGTTTTGAATATTTTCATATCTATGCTAAGCTCAAAATACCTCTAGCCAATATACTCAATTCAATCTCTTTATATCCTCCAGCTCTGTTCTTCTTGGTTAATTCCTTTTCTCTAACACTTGGTGTTGTCTACAGAATTGCTCATTTATGTCTTCAACCTATTTGACCAGCTTCGCATGAATGCAATCTTCTCATGTGCATTCCAAAAAATAATTATGAATCTCTTGTCTCCTTTTATAGACATAATAAACTATTTTATTTCCAGCCATAGATTTTTCCTCTTAATCTTCACCATTGATTTTATCACTTTAACCTTCCTCAACACTTGTGTCTCTAACACATTTCAGTCTCCATCATCTAATCATCCTTGAATTTTGTCAATCATTTGATTATCATAACAAAATTTATCTTTAACCTCAGAATCATCAATAATTGTCCATCTCATCATATTTAGTCATCAGTCATATGTTCTATTTATTTCTTTCACTTGGTCAATACCATAATTTGTGTCAGTGACTTCTAACTCAGTGTACACTACACTTGCTCGGTGCATACTAAGTTCTTCATTTATCGACCACATAAACTTGTTCATTTTGATCTTCAATCCATATCAAAATTATGTAATACAATCAAATCACTAACATAATGTCATAGACTCATCAATAAGTTACCCAATGAATACCATATCCATATATTTCTCATCCATCTCATCTTCAAGTAGATATATCATTCCTTCATCATTATTTCCTTCTTCATATGGTTGTAACTATCATGACATGTACAGTTAAAACTAGTTGACATCAATGACAATATCATAACTGATTTAATGGGTCACATATACCTTAGTATCTTGGTGATCATCAATCATTGTCTTTTGAAGTCTATCAATCAGTTGTCAAACTATCAATCTCTCCTTTAAGATAGGTAATCAGTTGTAGTCTATGAATCCCTCCCTTTCGCATTGATGACAACACGATATAAAATATATCATAGAATACCAAAAATCTTTTCTACAACTCTGTGTTTAAATATTGTAACTCGGTAAGCTCTCCCTACCTTAGACATTTAATATGTTTAATCACTACACAACATCAATACTCTCCCTTTTGATAATCTCTCTCCCTGTGGATAGATATTTCATTAACCTTCTCTTTCTTTTGACCATTCTTTGAATATTTCATGTAACCATATCTCCCTTTGACATCAATGCCAAAAACAAAATATTCAACTCTTTAATAGCCAAATCAATATCTTTGTTGTTTGGTTCAGACTCCATTACCTTGCATGTATTGATATTCAGTTCCAGCTTGTCTTCCATCTTTCACAACCTTAGGAAACCCAAAGTGTGAACATTATGCATCAACACCATTTAATATTTTGATAAAGTATAGGTTGGTGACTGTTAGACAGGGGATGGACCCCTAGTCTACTCCTCAAGTATTCAAATGTGTTCTTCGGTAAGGGTTTAGTGAATATATCAGTAAGTTGCTCTTGTGATTTCACGTACTCCAATCTGACTTGCTTTTCTTGAACTTGTTCCCTCAATTAGTGATAATTAATAGAAATATGCTTTGTCTTTGCATGCATCACTATATTCTTAGAAATATTAATTGCACTTGTATTATCACAATAGATTATCATTAGATTAGTGATCTCCTCATTCATACCTTCCAATAGTTATTTTATCTATGCAATATTTGAACAATTAGTAGCAGCAACAACATATTCTACTTCCATAGTGGATTGAGAAATGCATCCTTGTTTCTTACTTATCCAAGTAACCAAGCTTTGTCCCAAAAATAATGCTCTACCAGTAGTGCTCTTTCTATCATCAATGTTTCCAACCCAATTTGCAGCAGTGTAAACTTTCAGTTCAAAATTGCCTTCTTTCTTATACCATAAGCTATAATTTATAGTGTTCTTCAAGTATCTCAAAATTCTTTTTACAACAATCATGTGTGATTCTTTAGGATTAGTAGAGAATCTTGCTACAATTCCAACCACATGTGTGATGTCTGGTCTACTATGCACAAAATACAGCAATTTTCCAATCATAGATCTATACAAGGTTTGATTTACCTTAGTGGACTTGTCATCCTTTGTCAATTTGCATCTAGTGACCATAGGTATACTAGCTAGTTTTGAATCTTCCATACCAAATGTCTTCAATACTTCTTTGATGTGCTTAGATTGTGTGATGTATATGCCTTCCTTCTATTGTAATATTTACAATCCTAGAAAAAATTTGATCTCTCCAAACATTGATATTTTGAATTCTTTCCTCATTTTATCAGTAAATAATTTGCATAAGTTATCATGTACTCCAAATATGATATCATCAACAACAATTTCAGTAATAAGAATCTTGTCATTAGTTTTACTTTTCAAATACAAATTGTTGTTTTCACTTGTTCTTATAAATCCAATACTTACTATATAAGAATGTAGTCTTTCATACCATGCTCTCGGTGCTTGTATCAGTCCATATAACACTTTGTAAAACTTACATACCATATTCCTCTTATTAGGATCAACAAAACCTTTAGATTGTTCAATGTATACCTCTTCCTCAAGTATCCCATTCAGAAATGAAGATTTAACATCCATCTAATAAACTATAAATCCTTTGTAAGAAGCACATGAAAGCAATATTATTACTCCTTCAAGTCTAGAAATGGGTGCAAAAGTCTCTCCATAGTCAATTCCTTCTTCTTGTGCATAACCTTTCCATACTAATCTTTCTTTTTTCCTTGTGACATATCCATTCTCATTCAATTTGTTTATGAATATCCATTTGATTCCAATCACATTCTTATCTTTTAGTCTTGGTACCAATGTCCATGTCTTGTTTTTCTATATTTTCTCAATCTCTTCACTCATTGCCTTGATCCATTCCTCATTTTTCAATGCATCTCTAACAGTTTTAGGCTCAAATTCACAAACTAAGCATGTGTTTTTTTGTAACTTACTTCATGTCATCATTAATGCTCTTTTATCTCCAATTATCTGATCTTGTGGATGGTGTCTTCTCTCATATCTTGCAAGTACAGGTTCGGTTCTCTATTCTTTAATGTGTTCTCCACTCAGTGCATGATCATGATCTTCACTGGTAATAGTTTGTCAATTCTTAGTCTGTAAAGACCATTTCTTGGTCACATTATATTGTTGCTCGATAACGCTAGACTATTGCTCGGGTAGAGTTTCAGGTTCCTCAATGTTAAAAAATCTACCATAGTCTTATGGTTCCTTTTTACTTTCCTTATCATTATTTTCTGAAAACTCATCAACTCTCACATTTGCACTTGCAATCATCTTGTTAGTAGCCTTATTCAAACATTTATAAGCTTTTCTTTTAGTAGAATATCCTAAAAATATTCCTTCATCACCTTTTGAATCAAATTTCTCATTTCTATCATCTTTCAGAATGTAACATCTACTTCCAAATATTCTGAAATAACTCACATTAGGTGTGTAACCATACCATAATTCATAAGGTATCTTGTTTTATTATTTCTTTAGTTGAACTCATTTTAGTGTGTAAACAACAATATTAACAACTTCTCTCTAGTACATTTGTGCAACATATTTTTCAATCATCAGTGTTCTAGCACAATCGACAATTGATCTATTTCTCCTTTTAACAATCCTATTTTGTTGGGGTGTTCTCAGTGCAGATACATATCTCTTAATTCTATGCTCATTACAAAAATTAGTGAAATCATCATAAATAAATTCACCTCCTCTATCTGACCTTAAGCATTTCAATTCTTTGCCACTTTCTTTTTCCACTTTTTCTTTATACCACTTAAACATTTTGAAAGCTTTAGATTTTTCTTTTAACAACATGAAAATCATCATTCTAGAGAAGTCATCAACAAACAAGATAAAATATATGTCTCCATAATAACTCTGATTTCTCACAGGACCACACAAGTCAATATGCACTAACTCCATAATAGCATTAGATGAATAGTGTTTTCTCTTAAAACTAGACTTTGACATCTTGCCCATTTGACATTATTTGCACATTACATGGTCAGGTTTAGATATGCTCAGTAAACCTCTAACTTTCCTTTTCTTATTGTTCTTAACCATGTTGTCAAAATTCACATGACATAATCTCTTGTGCCACAACCATACATCTTCATTTTTAGCCAATAAACAAGAAGTTTGGTGTTGTCAAGATAGAATAAATTATCTTTTGATTATTGACCAATACCGATCAAGTTTCTAGTCTCATCATAGATTTTCACCTTTCTATTCTCAAATGCAACTCGGTGACCTGTATTGTTCAATTATTTTACACTCAATAGATTATAATTAAGTCCTTTCACCCAATATGCATTTTCACTTATGATCTTATTGTTCAGCAATATAGGTCCTTTTCCTTTCACTACACAAGGTGTATCATTTCTTATTTTCATAGATCCACCATTATAATGTTCAATCTATTCAAATTCTTTTCATCACCAGTCATATGATGTGTACAGCCGCTATCTATAATCCAAGTATCATTCTTGCTAACTTTAGAAATAAGTGATGTTTCAACATACATTTCTTCTTCTTCAGAATCTTTTAAAGCCACAAATACCACTTATATGTCTTCATCAGTGTCGCTGTCAGTTTCAATGTTATCATCATCATCAACTAGGTAACATGCCTTATTTCCTTTATCTCTATAGTATTGGTTGTCTTTCTTTCCATACTATCGGTTACCTCTTTGATCTTAGTTATCTCTTCTTTCATTCTTCCTTTCATTAGATCTTTCATTGGTTTTCTCATCATTTTTCATATCAGGACATCTAGTAGCACTATGACCAATCTCTTTACATTTAAAACATACCAAGGGTAGTTTACCTCTATATCTTCCTTTACCTTTTTGTAATCTTCTAGCCATTAATGCTTCAATTTCATCAAGTTCATCCTCTTCACTTTCACTATCACTTTCATTTCTTATCTCATGTTTGCTGCTTGATTTACCAATTTTTAGAGATGACATAAATGCAAATTCAAATACTATTGTCATAGTTGTTAAACTCAAATGTAGTCAATCTACCAATTAGACTATCAAGTGAAATATTATTACTAGGAGATACTCTCATTTCATGAATTGTAGAAACTCTTATAGCATAGGCAGGTGACAAGGTTCTAAGGATTTTTTTGAACATGGTGTCTTCATCAATAATTCCACCTGCTTCTCAGATATCATTCACAACCTCCTTGAATCAGTTGTTGTACCGAGTGATTTTCTCACCTTCTTTCATTTTCATGTCATCAAATTTTCCTCTTAGACTTTTAGATTTAGCCCTCAACACATTCACATCTCCTCCATGAACTAGTGCAAGCTTGTCTCACATCTATTTTGTAGTTGTACATGTTTTAACATCTTCAAATTTAGCATCTGATAAAGAAGAAGCAATCTCAATCATCATAGCATTGTGTTCATGTATTTCTTTCATCTGATCGACAATCAATGGACTAATGGGTAAGATAAACTCATTTGTCAAGTAGTACAATGTAGAATCTCCAATCCTTGATAGGTATAACTTCATCCTACTTTTCCATGTTGAGAAGTTATCTTTGTTCAGCTTCAACACCTCTTTCTTATACATCTTGTGATCTTTTACTTAATTCCTTCAAACTTTTCCTTCAAACACTCTAGGATTTGATACCAATTGTTAGATAAGTGAGAGGGGGGTGAATCAATTAAGTCCACTTATCCTATAGTCCCAAATACTCCCTGATGTATAAAATAAATCTTTCAAACAATTGAATCAACTTAGTAAAAATTTAATTGTGCCTAACTCTTCAATTACCGAATAGAAGTAAATTATGTAGTGTATATACTGATCAAACTAGTTATAGCAATATGTAAAGTAAAATAGAAGTTCATCACATCCATACACATATAACACTTTGATTTTTAACGTGGAAACCTTGTTAGGGGAAAACTACTTGGGACCGGTAACCCAAAATAATTTCACTCTTTTGAAGTGAGCTCAGTTAAGATCCAACCCTGTTAAAGGTTATAATAACACACTGTAAGGTGTGACCTAGTTAGAGGGTTTATCACTAACAGTTCTCTGTGACCAAAGATTCACTATGGGGTCAACAAGAAAACAATCAACATTCATTGGATGTCATATTGAAATATAAAGATTTTTAATTCTCACTCAGTTAAGAGATTTATCTGTAGTAATGGTTAGAATGCAACAGTAGTGATCTGATTCAAATATAACTTATTTTGTAGATTTTCATATCTATGCTAAGCTCAAAATACCTCTAGACAATATACTCAATTCAATCCCTTTGTATCCTCCAACTCTATTCTTCTCGATTAATTCCTTTTCTCTGATGCTCAGTGTTGTCTACAGAATTGCTTGGTTTTGTCTTCAACTTGTTTGACCAGCTTCGTATGAATTCAATCTTCTCATGCACATTCTAGAAATAATTATGAATCTCTTGTCTCCTTGTATAGACACAATAAACCATTTTATTTCCATCCATATATTTTTCCTCTTAATCTTCATTGTTGATTTTTCTGATTTAACCTTCCTCGGCACTTGTGTCTCTAACACGTTTCATTCTTCATCATCCGATCATCCTTGAATTTTGTCAGTCATTTGATCATCATAAAAAACTTTATCTTTAATCTTAGAATCATCAATAAGTCTAGCTCATCATATTTAGTCGTCAGTCATATGTTTGATTTGTTTCTTTCACTCGGTCAATACTGTAATGTCTCGGTGACTTCTAACTTAGTTAACACTATACTCAGTATACACTACACTTGCTCAATGCATACTAAGTTCTTCATTTACCGACCACATAAACTTGTTCATTCTTGATCTTCAATCCATAACAAAATTATGTAATACAATCAAATCACTAACATAATGTCATAGACTCGTCAATAAGTAACCCAATGAATACCATATCCATATCTTTCTCATTCATCTCATCTTCATGTAGATATCTCATTCCTTCATCATTATTTTCTTCTTCAGATGTTTGTAACTATCATGATAAGTACAGTCAAAACTAGTTAACATCAATGAAAATATAATAACTGATTTAATGTGTCACATATACCTTAGTAGCTCAGTGATCATCAATCACTATCTTTTGAAGTCTATCAATCAATTTTCAAACTATCAATCTCTCCTTTAAGATATCCAATCAGTTGTAGTCTATCATAGTTTACAAGTCATATTTTAAGCTTTGATTTATTTAGATGGTCTATTTGAAATCATACTAATATATGAGTATATTAGAGAATCTAGGATGACTTTATATGATTTTCCTAAACAAGTCAAAGATTGCATTGTGTCATTTGATCTTGTCCTATCTTTATATATTTTTATCTTTTTATTGAAACAAGATCACATATCTTCTATTTATTCTATAATATTTTTTATTATATTTCTCAAACATATCAATTATGTTATGCAATGATGATTTCCAAATATTCACATTTCATTGTGATTTATATTATTTGATCATTATCATGAATAAAAAAATAGATATTTTTTATTGTCATTTGTCTATAAAGAGAATTTATATCTTCAAATCTCTATCGTTAACACTTCTATTATGACAATAATCAACAAGTCCTTGGGAGCACCTCCATCTTCCTTCGACCTTTTTTGCTCAATAATTTTGTGAATATTTGTTATTTTCATTTGTCTAGAAGAAGAAATTATCTTCAAGTCTCTATAGTTAACACCTCTATTATGACAATAATCAACAAGTCATTGGGAGAAGCTTCATTTTCCTTCAACCTATTATGTTCAACAATTCTATGAATATTTTTTATTTCCATTTGTCTAGAAGAAGGAATTTTGTATTTAAATCTCTATGGTTAACACCTCTATGATGACAATACTCAATAAGTTGTTGGGAGGACCTCCATCTTCCTTCAAGCTTCTATATTCAACTATTTTGTGAATATTTTTTATTGTCATTTGTCTAGAAGAAGAACGTTTGTCATCAAAAATATATGTTTAACACTTTTATTATGACAATAATCAATAATTCATTGGGAGCACTTCCCTCTTCCTTTAACCTTTTGTGTTCAACAATTTTGTGAAAAAGCTTGCCTCAAAATAGAAACTCGGGATTTCTATGGTAGGGAAAATATTTATAGAAAGATCAAATGAAACATTAGAAAAATATGAAAATAATATATGTGAATATAATATTGTAATGAAGGTGATAAAAAGCCAAGCAATAGGTGGTAATTGGACAATTGATAGAATATGAAAATGTCATAAAAATCAATGTTCTTATGTGACTAATCTATTTAGATGATAGATATATATTGTGGACTTCATTTTGAGACTAATCTATTTACCTGATAGACTTTATATTGTAGAATTCACTTTCCACAATTTGCTGCTAAACCTTCCCACATTTTAAAACTATCATAGTTAATTGTTAAACCATTTTCAAATAAACTTTCAAGTGTGCTAAAGAATCTCCCAAACAAATTTTAGCGAACCAAAAACTTTTATTAAAGTTGACAATAAAATTGTAATGATTTCACGTTGCTTTTAAAAATTAAAAAAATATATTGAAATATTATTAATAAGAAAATGTATGCCCATAAAAGAAAAAATATATATTTTATCTTTATCTTCTTTTAATAAGAATATCTTTTAATGTTATTTTCTTTTATTAAAATATTCTATTTTTTATATTTCAAAAAAGCAAAGAGAAAAAAATATTAAAAAATTAGCTAAATATTCGATAATTATTCTATCTTTTTCTTCTTTTTAAAGACTATTTTTCATTAAGATTAAAATTTATTCTATTATTTATATATTTTTACGAAATTATAAATAGTAATAAAAGATATTATAAAAATTTTAATTATATTCTATATAAAAATTTCTCTTATTATTTTTTAAAGAGAGACTGAAAAGGCAATAGAGTCACACTTTATAATGGATTTGTGTGTAAGATCATCATCAAGTGACCATGATGCATCTAGTGTATAATAAAAACTTGGCACTTGAGCCTTCTACTATCTCCTTGAAAATCTCATCATTAATATCCCACAAGCTTATCAAAATTTATATATAGAATAAAAAATATATATAGATTTATATAATATAAAATGCATTCAAAACAAGCTCTCTCATGAAACCATTTTCAGACCAACTTTTAATTCAGAAATATGCCAACCACCTTTTTTAAGAAATAAAAAATATATTCTCAATGCTAGCAAATGAGATCAATTTTATTAGTGGTAATATGCTAGAATACTTGTGGAGTTCACCGATTTCTTTGAGATAGAAATCTCGCTCAAGTTTCTCCTCTTCAACTAGGCAATAGGTCCTTGTGAATCTACTACAGTTACTAGTCATGCCTTGTTTGAGCTTGACAATATGAACCATGTTGTTGTTGTTGAATAAATTGTGTTTGACCAAGGGATCGAACAACGGACTGGGGTTGTTTCTTACATAGACCCCTTCCGAGCATTGACAATTGATATGTCCAAGTACCTCATAGTTGTGATTATTTTTTCAATTCAGATATAATGTTAACAAAATTGTAATATTTGGTTTTATGATTGGAAAGTGAATGACATTCCATGAGGTCACATTTCTTTGAGGCATTTTTTCAAACAATAGAAAACATTGTCTATGATTCTATATTTTGCATATTGTTAATTTGTATGGTTCGGTTACAGATTAACTACTCAACAAATTTTACAAAATAGAAATAAAAATCATGTTTATCTATCTGATTTATAATAACCAATACTCTAGGTTAATTAACAAAAATGAATAGAAGCAGCAAATTCACATGAAACAAATAAAAAAATGACATCTATATAACTAGGAAATCCCAGAGTGGAAAAAACTTGCAAACATACATTTATTCAGCTTCAGAAGTAAGAATTCATACAATAGATTACAAGATTGCCACAATAATTACATAGAGATAATTTCAGCCTCACAATCGTCTTTCTTTTTTTGGATACTCGCTTTCACTGAATCTCCAACTTGTGTTAATATAAATCATACATTAGCCTCAACTCATAGGCTCAATTTATAAGTTTTTAATCCAAGATACCTTGTTTATTTTTTCACCCACATGCATTCAATTTTTATATTTAGACAAAATAGTTAGACATCTTGCATGAATTATTCCTACTATAAAGAAATTATGACTTCTACCTAAATTTCAGGACCATAATTACAACTAGATAACTACAACATACTTTACTTGTTGGAAAAGGTAAACTGAAGTTTCAACTTCCTCATGCATACTAAGAAAAATTAGCATGCAAACACCTTTCGAGCTATAGAAATCAATACTCCCACTCAAAGAGGAATGTGTTCTATACAACACTTAGCTTATCCCTAGAGAATAAAAACTTGCCCTTTATTAAAGCCTTGATCAATTTGTATGCCAACTTGATGCAGATCAAAGGATGGTGGGTCCAATTAAGGATAGTCCAACCTTGCAGCTTCAGAACAATACAGTGGAATAACACAACACAACAATTGTTTAACTCAGTTTTCATTAACATGCCCGGTTGTAAGGCCTTCTGGGTTAGGGCCAATTACAAATAGAAGTAATTCTGCAAGATCAATAAGATCCAACACAACTCTAGCTAGTTCAGTCCTAAAAACTATCAGCAATTGATGGAAACCCTAAGGCAGATCTGAACTTGAGCTCGCAAGCCTCCAAGCAATCTCCTTGTCTCCAAGCCTCAACCACTAGCTCTACTATTACAAACTATCAAATAACAATCTGATCTGCAAGATCTCATAGGATCTTTTCCACAACTTCACTTATCCTCCACCTCTACTAGTCATACTAAACAACTACCCAAACACCCTATAAATACTAATCATTAGCCACAAGTTGGCTGGATGACACAATTAACTCCTACAAACAAATATTAAATGCAATACAAGTTGGCTCACAAATCACCTTACAAACATTTAATTCAACATGTCAACCTCCAGATCCACATAGGAGAATCCAACAAAAACTACCAACAATAAATGCACCAAGTCGGCCAAGCAAATCTTCAAGAACTCCAGTCAGTAAGACCAACTACCAAGTGCTAGAGAAACAATCGAGCACCAGTGAAACAACTGACCAAGCTAAGCAATACCAAGAAACACAAGCATTACCGAGCACCAGTTCCACTAAGCACCAGAGGTTCCAATGAGTTCCTTTAGTGACCGAGATTCCTTCAATAACCAAGACCATCA
Source organism: Chamaecyparis obtusa (assembly GCA_027943335.1). Lineage (NCBI taxonomy): Eukaryota > Viridiplantae > Streptophyta > Pinopsida > Cupressales > Cupressaceae > Chamaecyparis > Chamaecyparis obtusa. The sequence goes on from BSBK01002104.1 coordinate 236,651, forward strand.
GTTAACGCTGCAACCGAGTAACACCAGCCAAATAACAAACCACCATGCAGATTCACTGAGGACCAAGAATGCCCCTGCATCACACCTGCACATCTATAAGAATGTATTGCAACTTCATTATCCCCATCTGTAAGTATATAACAATATTGCAATATTTTGTACCCATTGAAACTAAGGAAAATCCTTAGCATGATCTTGGGTACTCAAACTATAGCCCTATTTTTTTTTAGCCACCTCATTCTATTGAGGATTTAACATAACCATTAATTATTTCTTGATACATTCCCGAACATAGAAATCCTTGAAGGCATTTGAGGTATACTATCCTTAATTATCCAACCATAGTGTTTTAATCTTCCCCCCTATTTGGTTCTCCATGAGAGCCTTAAACTCTTTGAACCTATAGAAGGACCAATCTATATCCTTCAAAAAAAATATCAATGTTTTCCTAGAGAAATTATCAATGAAGGTAAATGTGAGCCAAAAAGTGTGGTCACTTCTATAAACCCTTATATCCAAGAGATCTAATGAATTTGAATTCTTAGAAGGTAGCTTATAGCTTCCTATCTATAGCATAAAAGAATCATCTAGATAAATATGGTGGCTCTCAAATGAACCCAATAAGCAAGATCCCTACAAGGTGCACTATAGAATGGAGGATTCAAGTAGATATAAAGAAATGAGAGTGAAAGTATCCAAGATCTCCATGATGAATGCAAATGAAAAGTAATCTAAGATGGGATGCAAGAGATGTAAGATTAAGCTAAGATAAAATCAAAGAGTGAAAGGAAAGTAAATCTAAGCTACCAAGATGAAAGATTACTATCCATGCAAGAAAGTAAATAGCAAAGCTAAGCTAAATGATAATGCAAGATCTCAACTAGTAACAACATCACCTTATTAGAAATTAGGATGGTCTATCATGGATGCAAGATACAAGATGAGAGCTCCTATATGAAAGATTCCAAGATACAAGATAAGCTAAGATTAAAGGATGAGCCAAGATGCAAGAAGATGAGAGAATAAGGAGAGAGCCTCCTTTTCAAGAAATTTAGAAATGAGAAGATGGTCAAGATTAAGAGTCAAAATGATGATCAAGGGGAGATTAAGTCTTGGTTGATCCATGTGCTCATATCTTTAAGAGGCAAAAGAAAAGGCTAAGATTAAGAGGCCAAACAATGAGTGTTTGAGATAAAGAGGCAAAAGTCTTCTTCAAAAGTCAAAATATTCCATCTCATTGGAAAGTGCACTTTAAGTGGAGGGATTTTCTTTTTATTTTTATTTTTATTTTTATTATTTATTATTTATTATTATTATTTTTTAGAAAATTAATTTTCATGTCCATGTAGGATAAATGGGTCTTTTATTATTTAATTAAAAGGGAGCATGTTCTTTTAATTAAATAAACATAGAATAAAGTGGTCAAACTTTGGGATATAATCAAATAAATGATTATGTCATGATTTGATCAAAGATAAATTATTAATTATGCATAAATGATTTAATGCATAGAAATGTTTTAGTTTTTTATTTTTATTTTTTAGAAAGGGGGCTTATAGTTTACTAGACCAAAATTGGGTGATTACATTTACCCCTCTTTGATTCAATGTGTGAGATAGCACATTGAGTCAAAGAATATGATGATGATAAAAAATTTGATATGAAGCGATGAACTATCCTAAGAGATACTGACTTCAAACCTGATTGAACAAAGCACAGTGAGTTGAATACTAACTCCGAACTTGATCAAACAAAGCTTAGCAAGGTAACAAGAGTTTCCATGCATAGTTTTATGTGAAATATTGAAATTGAACATTAATACTAAGGTTGATAGATGAGAAAATACCAAAACTAATATCATGCGATGAGAGATGATATATCCAAGAGAAGATTAATCACCTTCCCCAAGCAATTTGATGTGATGTGATGAAATCACTCGTGCAACAAGGTATGAAGAATCTCAACTTGATGTGAAGTGATGAAGCTGAGATGCCCCTAGCAATGATAGAATAGTCAATTTGTAGCTTTGAAAGATCAACGATAGATTATTCCCACCCCCTCGGGATCAAAATTGAAATGATGTTAAGGATATGTATAAATGAGATAATTTTGATCAAATCAAGATTAGATAGGGTCCAAGATGATTGATGATAAATTTAGAGAGATTAGAAAAGAATTTGCACCAAATCTTACCACTAAGTGATGAAAATTAGCCCCAATTTGAATAAGTTTGACCAGAAAGGTATAGCATTAGAATTAGGTCAAAGCAAGTGATTATAAAGAAATATGATCGATTTATGCCTCAAAGAATGAAAAGATAAGCCTCAAAAGAGCATTCAACTTCATTAAAGGAAAAATAATTTAAATCACAATTTTGACAAGTAAGATGAATCTAGATTTCTATTTCGACCTTGAAAATGAATCAAGGACATTGAAATTAGGTAAGGGTACAATTTTCGCAGAAATACGAGATAGTTGAAAATGATTTCAAAGCTTAGAATTTGGATAGATTAGATATGATGGTAAGATTAACCCCTTTGATGATAGGATAGAAGAAAATTATGACAATCGATGATAAAGATTGAGAAATGATAAAGGGATGATTGGGAAATAGAGGAAATGAAGATGAAGATCAACACAGTTGACCATAAAAGGATTATGACCAAAGTTTTCTGATAATGATGAGACAAACACTCTCTCCTCACTCAATGCAAGATGCAAAGACCAAGATGCAACCTAGGTTGAAAATACAAGTACAAAGTGCATGGATCCTACTCGATCCTTATTTTCATCATCGAGCCTTATTAAGGGACATCGCAAGATCATACAACCATCACTAGTGCAAGCGCAACTATGAAGAGACGAATATGATCTATATTGGATAGAATGTAGAAAAATAACATATGCACCAAAGACATAAATGTTAAGATGACTTAGGTTGATTTTTTAGTTAATGTTGTAAGATTACACTAGCATCAAAGCATAAGAGCCAAGATAACCATGAGTACGATCTTGTGTAAAATAAACACAATGTAGATAGTCAAGGATATAGTTCAGACTCACCTAAGGGTTCAAATGAATCAGGTTGAGGTATATGTTTCATTCCAATCATGATGGAGATAGATGCAGAGGGTGGGGTGAAGGATGGAATGCAAGTGTGGGTGGATGAACCTTTGTGAGGTTTAGGCACTTGCCCACTAACCCTTAAGGCTCAAATGTACCAAGAAGTGACTACACCCTTCCCAAATGGATAAAGTGGATGTATATGACCTATTTTAGTTGGATTCAAAGGGATTTATTAGATTATAAGTTTTGGAAAAATACCCAATAGCTCCAACCACTCAAACTATCAACTAGGCCTAATAGCCCCTTCTTGTAGGTCACCAACGAAGTAAAAAGTAAAATAACTCCAAACTTTCTCAAGACACTTGGGAAAAAAATAACATTTTTTAAATACCCTTTTGGACATATGATAACATGTCAGGAGATTGAAATATGTTCTTTTGGATAATGTTACAGGTTCTATGACTGTCCCTTAACAACAAGCATAAAAATAGGCCAATTCACAAAGAAACCATAAGCCAAATTTATTTCATGACTCCAAGACTCTCAGAAGTCTTCAAAAACACTTCAAAACAAAATAATCTCTAATCAATTTGGACCTTGGACACTTCCAAGTATAAAATCCCCAAATTGGTCTCAAATAACCCTCAAATCTAGGGCTTTTTGATTGATCACTCTTCTAACACTTATGCAACTCAAAAAGGGTGGATTCACCTTGTATAGTGTGTATCTAGACACCTCAAAACATAAAAAATATATCTCATTTAAGGAGATATCCTACTGATGCTCCTTACCCACCATTTCATAACACTTCAACACACTATTTTCAGTGATCACCAATAATCAACCCTTCATCTGCACATTAGAATGTTAGATTTATATGGTACACATTAAGGATGGATCATTCCATGTGAATCAGCTATTTTTCATCCATGTAATGATCATCCACTCATTAGTACTATCCGAAGTTACAAGGAATCACTAGTTTTTTATGACATTCAACATTGTTTGTTTGAATCAAAGAAATAAATGAAGTTCAAAAAATTCAATATGAATTAAAAAAATGTTAATAATGTTCCTCAAGAAGTTATAACATTCACTAATCAAGATAAATGTAAGAACAACATCCAAAATTTAGAAAAATATCAAGTTTTATTGAAAATCAGTCACAGTCCATACACCAGACCTTTCTCTGCTTGTTACCCTATTATACAATGATCAAAATACATTTAATATCATTACTTTCATTGCATAAAACAACTAAATAAGCTATGAAACTTGCCTATTAGATCCTTACGATTCTATTAACCACTACTAAACCTTTATAAGACTACTAAGTACCTAATTAACTTCATTTTTCCACTATGCTCATACATCATCATTGATGATCCTAAGGTCCTTACCAGGCCCTTTAGGATTTATTATAAATTTATCATTTTTATAGCCTTCAAAGGACACGATTGGCTTCAACACATGCCAATTGACTTGCTTAGACACATTCATGCTCTTTCTTTTCTCTTTGTCTTCCAAAGGCATCCTTCCATGCCCTGATACTCCTACATCATTCTCCCCACCTTCAAAGAAACTCTTGTCCCAAGAGTGGATCCATTTCTTCAATGTATCATGTCTCCTTGTCCATCTTTTTTTAGGATCCAAATAATCCCCAAGAGTAAATTTATATATTCCTCTCGATCATTTATTCACATGCCAAGAAATGTTAGAAATAAAACCTTTGTTTGTGTGTCCATGCCTAGGAAATATTTATGCTTCTTGTATTGTTGCTTTTGTTTTGACTGTACTACTAGTCCAACCTTATTCATAGGTTTCCTTTGCAACTCCTCCTTGCCTTCATCCTTTCTTTGATCAACAATAGGACAACTAATGGTTCCTATTTTCATGTTTTTCAAATCCCAAAGTCCCTTATCTGATTCCCAAAACAAATTACAATGTTTTCCCTCTCATTATCCAAAGGTAATGGATTAATTTTGTACTTCTCACTATATTTGTGCACTAAATATGTGTTCTCAAACCCATCATGAATTTTTTTCCTACTATGTTTCCATGGTCTTCCTAGAATTATATTTCCACATGTCATAGGAATGACAGCACAAAGAGCCCTATCCTAATATGGACCAATAGAAAAATTCACATAATCCTTCTGACTAACCACTACATGTTGTTGTTGGGTAACTCAAGTGGCTTTTTAGGGATTAGGATGGTCAAATGGTACAATTCCTAACTTGGAAACCATATCAAATGAAACAATATTGTTATGTGATCTAGAATCCACAATCAATCTACACAACTTTCCTTTACATAAATAATTAGTTCTGAAAATATTTACCTTTGGTTCTAAAATTTCTCACCTTGCCTTATCATCAAGCATTCACCAATCTCAGGATCTTCCATTCTAAGTGCTTCATTCTCTTCATCCCCTCGCACAAGATGTACTCTCCTATCTTTTCCTTGGTCCGATTCAATCCATTTAGGACATCTAAATGACTGAAGGCCCACCTCATTACAATGAAAACATTTACTTGTGAAGATACCATTGCCTCTTCCACCAAACCTTCCTCCTCTATATCCTCCTCTCTAATTTTTTGTAGGTTCTTTACCTTTATCTTTATCATTGCTTCTTTGAAATTTTGCATTTTTTTAGCCACCTCTTCCTCTCATGGCTCCTCCTCCTCTATTGCTTTGCCTCTCATTCTTCCTCTTCAACTTCTCCTCTTCTCTAACTACAAGTTGAAAACATTCTCCTAGGGTCCTTGGTATATTCAACCCTATCTCATCTTGTATGTTTTACTTAATACCATTGATTTACCTATCCACCTTCTCATCTTCATCTTCAATCCCTCCCCTAATGCTTAGGGTGTGAAATTTCTCTGTGTAGGACATAATATCCACATCCCTCTGTTTCAAGTTGTTCCTTCTCATCTTAGTTTGTATTGCCAAATATGAGGGAAATTTTTTTCCCTTTACCATATTTTTCATTCTTTCCCAATTTGATATCTTATTCAGTCCTCTTTCTGTCCTCTCACTCTAAATACTAGTTCACCATGTAAGGGTTGTACCTCTTAACCTTACTTTTGGTAACTTCACTTTCTTCTCTTCTTTCACATCCTCTAAATCAAAGTAGTTTTCAAGTTCTTCTAACTATCCAATATGAATTGAAAATATTGTTAATAATGTTCCTCAAGAAGTTAGAACATTTACTAATCAAAAGGAATGTAAGAACAACATCCAAAATGCAGAAAAATATCAAGTTTTATTGAAAATCAGTCACAGTCCATATGCCAGACCTTGCTTTTCTTGTTACCCTGTCATACAATGATCAAACTACATTTAAAATCCTTCCTTTCAACCATTTCAACTGATTTAGATTGATTACCATGTTTTTTTAAATATAAAACACTTAAAAACTAATTTCCCACCTAGTTGCATCTAGCCATTGGGATACAAAAATTTGAATTTTCCAACTTACATATTATTGCATAAAACAACTAAATAACCTATGAAGCTTTCCTATTAGATCCTTACGACTCTATTAACCACTTCTAAACCTTTATAAGACTATTAAGGACCTAATTAACCTCATTTTTCCACTATGCTCATACATCATCATGTTGGAAACTACAATTGAAGCAATTGTTGTATTGTCATTGATGTTAAACCTTAATTGGTAAGACTGATGCTACTTAGGAAAGTACTATATCTATTTAATTGTTGAGAAGGGGATAGGCAAGGTTGGTAACAATAGCACCTAAGGAAAGGTTGAGTTATCTTGATACTACAATGAGTACTTGATTATGTTGCACAATGATAAGATAATGTATTGTTTATCTTAGTAAGAATGAAGACTAAACTGGTAGGCTTAACTGAGCAAAAGAGGAGAAATCTAGTTTAAGCCAAGTGATGTTAGTGTCGACCGAGTCAGTGTATGCTGAGCAAATCCAGTGTTGACCGAACATCAATTAATTACCAAGGAAGATAGTGTTAGCCAAGGAAACAGTTTTAGTATTGACCGAGCTTTCTAGTATAGATTGAGAAGTTGAACACAGTATTGACCGAGTGTCAGTATTTTTACATTTGAGGAGAATTCAGATTATGAGCCGATATTATTGAATTCTTGGATTATGTAAAATGTTTTGACTTTATTTATTGATTGTATGAAAGCATTTAATGTACTGTACAATGTTTTATTATAAATCTTTAAGAGATTTGATATGTTTCTAGAAAAAGAAGATGAAGAACATAAAGTGGGTAGATTCAATGGATCTGACCTAACCCTAAGATCTACAAAGGAGATCAAGTGGAAAAAGATATATTAACCTAAATGAAGTTGTATTTATGGAACCAAAGCATGAGGCTAAAATATACAGAGGATATTGGATGTGTTATTGACTGTACAAGCAGAGAAGGCTGAAGGAGAAGACTTATGATTGATTGAGGAGAATACTGAGTAGATCAGTGATGGTGATGGCAAAGATTCATAGTCAGTAAACTAGTATATGTGTATGGAATTGGATCTAATATTTGCAAAGTGAGTTGTATGTTTTTTAGATCATTACTACTGCTACTTTCTAAGCATTGTAACAGTCAAAATCCTTTTAATAGCGGTTGACCTAACAGTCATATGTTAAATCCTTTAAAAAAGGTTTCATTCTAATGGAGTGTATGTAAGTCCTATAACAAGGTGCACTTTTAACAGAGTGGTTTAAATCCTTTAACCAGGTCACACCTGACAGTGTGTTTGTAACCTTTGACAGGGTTGGCTTTTAACCGAGCTCACTTCAGAAAAGTGAAAATAATAGTAGCATGTTACAAAGTGGTTTTTACCGAATTGGGTTTCCACTATAAATCCTAGTGTCAATACTTGTGTGAATGTTTTGGTTTGAACATTTCTATGTTTTACAAGTTAGATACAGCTGGGTAGTGGACTGCAATGTTATATGTTTTCTATTATGCAATCAGTAATGACCGAGTAGCTGTTGGTTGTTAGATCTGATTTGTTGAAGAGTTTTAAAGTTTGTTTTATACATCTGGACCTAAGAACAACTGATTCACCCCCCCCCCTCTCTTTATTGTTCTAAATTATATTAACAATTGGTATTAGAGCTGTGGTGCTTACTGTTGGTGCTTACAAAGAACAAGTTTGAAGGTACTTGAAGCAAATGATCAGGATGTATAAGAAGGAGGTACCAAAGCTGAATAAGGAGAACTTTCTTGCATGGAAAAGTTTGATGAAGCTACATCTGGTTGGTATTGGAGATTCTGCAAAATATTACATTGAGCATGAGTATACCTCACCTGTTACACCCCTGACTACTGAGGAAATGAAAGCTAAGCAAGAACACAACCAAGCAATGTTGGAGATTGCATCTGCCCTAAGTTATCTAGAATTTGAAGACATCAAAGGCTATAGTAATGTAAAGAAAATGTGGGACACCCTTGCAACCATCTATGGCGATGACATAAATGAGTTGAGAGAAAAAGCTGAGAGCCTAAGAGGTAAATTTGATGAAATGAGAATGCAAGAAGGTGAGAATATTACACAATATTGTGGTAGAATAAAAGAAGTTGTAAATGCTATTAGAGGAGCAAATGGAACTATTGATGATGAAACTATAATTGGAAAAGTATTGAGAACTCTGCATCCTATTTATTCCATCAAAATTTCAGCAATTCAAGAATCTAGATGTAACCCTAACAACACTCATACTTTGGAAAGTTTGGTCGGCAAGCTTACTACTTTTGAACTTTCTAACTATGATAACTTCACTATTGGTAATATTGGTAATGTTGAATCTACTTTTAAGTCACAAATGGTTCTAAGCAAGTCAAAGAAGGAAAAAGAGAAATGCATAAGTGAAAGTGAAAGTGAAAGTGATAGTGACACATATGATGAAGAACTTGAGGATCTAGAAGCTCTTATGGCTAGAAGACTGAGAAGGGGGAAAGGAAAATACAAAGGTAAACTTCCTATTATATGTAATAAAGTTGTTCATATAGCTGCTAGATTTCCTAACAGGAATGATAAGGATGAAGAAAGAGATAATAAGCATAAAGACAGAAGGGATGATAATAGCTACTGAAGGTAAAAGGACTACAAAGGAAAAGGTAAGAAATCTTGCTACATTGCTGAAGAAGAGACTGACACTGATAGTGATGATTTTGAAATCAAGGTTGTCTATGTTGCAATGAAAGATGAGTCTGATGAGGATGAGATAACTATATTGATTTCCTATGTGAACAAGAATGATAAATGAATTATTGATAGTGGTTGTTCACATCACATGACTGGTGACAAGAGTAAGTTTGATACCTTACATCATTATAAAGGTAAAAGTGTAAAATTTCGTAATGATGCACCATGTCCTGTTAGAGGAAAAGGATTGATTAAGCTGACTAATAAGATCTCTTGTGAAAATGCATATTGGGTAGAGGGTCTTAACTATAATCTGCTGAGTGTTGCATAGCTTAATAGTACTAGTTACCGAGTGGAATTTTATCACAAAAAGGCTAAAATATTTGATGCCACTGGTGAACTGATCAGAAGTGGAGAATAGACTAGAGGTAATTTGTTCTATCTTGACCTATCTGAAGGAACTTGTATGATTGCACAACTTGATGATATTTGGTTATGGCATAAGAGGCTATGTCATGTTAACTTTGATAATATGGTAGAGATTAGTAAGAAAAAGAAAGTGAGAGGTCTACCTAGATTGAAGAAACTTGAGAATGTGATGTGCAAAGAATGTCAGTTAGGAAAGATGACAAAGTCAAGTTTCAAGAGAAAAAACTTTACTTCTGAGAATACTTTGTATTTGGTTCATACTGACCTTTGTGGACCTATGGGTGTACAAAGCTATTGTGGTGCTAGATATTTTATTTTGTTTGTTGATGATCATACCAGGATGATGCATGTAATGTTCTTAAAAGAAAAATCGGATGCTTTTCAATTCTTTAAGTGGTATTTGGCTAAGGTTGAAAAGGAGACAAGAAGAAACCTGAAGTGTCTGAGATCTGACCGAGGTGGAGAATTTATATCCAATGAATTTAATCTATTTTTCAATGATAGAGGGATCAAAAGATAGATGTCTACACCAAGGACTCCTCCATAGAATGGTATAGCAGAAAGGAGGAATAGATCTATCTTGGATTGTGCAAGGACATTGTTGATTGAAAAGAATGTGGCACAAAAGTATTGGAAGGAAGTTGTAAGTATAGTTGTTCACACTCTTAACCGAGTATAGATAAAGAAAGGTGCAAATCTGACACCTTATGAGTTATGGTATGGGTATGCACCAAATGTAAAATAATTTAGAATCTTTGGAAGTAAATGTTACATACGAAAGGAAAATAGGAATGGAAAATTTGATGCTAAAAGTGATGAAGGTATATTCCTAGGCTATTCCACAAAAAGTAAAGCTTATAAGTGTTTGAACTCTAACACTAACAAAATTGTGGAAAGTGTGAATGTCAAGATTGATGAGTATGTAGAAAGAAATGAAGTTGATAGTAAAAGAGAACCATAAGATTATAGATCTTTTGTGTATATAGAGGAAGAAGAGGCAAGTGATAGACTTGCACCTGATGCCGAGTCTCGGGTAAGCAATGTCGAGCATCAGGAAAATAGTGTCAAGAGAGAAGAAGAACATGTCAAGTATTAGGAAGATGTTGCCGAGTATTAGGAAGAGATTGTCGAGCATTCAGAAGCTGAATCTGACAATCCTGTTGGGGAACTTGATGAATTAGAGGAAAGGAGAGCTGAACCTATTTTGGAAAAATATGTAAGGAGACATCACAAACCTGAATAGATAATTGGAGACAAAGATACTAGAGTTCTAACCAGAATCAAGACAAAGGATCCAACATGTTTACTATGTGAATTCGAGTCTAAGACAACAAAGGAGGCATTGGAGAATGAAGACTGGATACAAGCAATGAATGAATAAATAGACCAGATAGAGAAGAATGATACCTAGACTCTTGTACCGAGACCTAAAAATAAAAATGTCATTGGGACAAACTGGGTATTCTGAAATAAGTTGAATGAGCATGGTGAAATCAAAAGAAACAAAGCTAGGCTGGTATGCAAAAGCTATGCATAAGAAGAAGGAATAGATAATGGGGAGACATTTGCCCCTATAGCTAGATTGGAAGGAGTAAGAACTCTACTTGCATATGCTACTTATAAAGATTTCAAAGTATACCAAATGGATGTTAAGTCTGCATTTTTAAATGGTATATTAGAAGAAGAAGTGTACATTGAACAACCAGAAGGTTTTGTTGATCCAAACAGAAGACACATGTTTTGCAAACTGAACAAAGCACTATATGGATTAAAGCAAGCTCCCAAAGCATGGTATGAGAGATTTCATAACTACTTAATACAGATTGGATTCTCAAGGATAAATGATACAAGCAATCTGTATATGAAAGATGAAGAAGGTAAAGGAATCTTGTTGGCAAAAAGTTTTGGTGGACAAGATGCCTTGTGTAAGAGATTTTCACATGAAATGAAAACTGAATTTGAAATGAGTATGTTTGGTGAGATCAAATTTTTTGTTGGTTTACAAGTATATCAGATGGAAAATGGAATTTTCATTACACAGTCTAAATATATTCATGAGATACTGAAAACTTTAGGAATGGAAGATTCTAGACCGGTGAGTACTCCTATGGCTACTGGACAAAAGTTGTCTAAGAATGATGAAGTTGTAGAAGTAAACCAGAATTTGTACAGATCTATGATTGGAAAACTACAGTAGGTTGTACATAGTAGACTAGATATTACATTAGTTATTGGGATTGTGGCAAGATTCTCTGCTAATCCTAAGGAAACACACATGATGGCTGTCAAGAGAATAATGAGATACTTGAAAGGAACTATTGATTATGGGTTATATTACAAGAAGGATGAAAGATTTGAACTGAGAGTATACACAGATGCTGATTGGGAAAGAAATGTAGATGATAGAAAGAGTACTAGTGGTGGAACTTTCTTTCTTGGATAGAGATTAGTTTCCTGGACAAGCAAGAAACAAAACTGCATTTCCCAATCTACTGTTGAAGCTAAGTATGTGGTTGTAGCTGTGAACTGTTCAAATCTAGTATGGATAAAGAAATTGTTAATGGGTATGAAAGAAGAAATCACTGAACCCTTTGTTATCTTCTATGATAACACAAGTTCTATCAACATCTCTAAGAATCCAGTGATGCACACAAAGACCAAACACATTGCAATCAAGTATCACTACTTGAGAGAGCTGGTACAAGATAAAGAGGTCTGAATGGAATATGTGAATACAAAGGAACAATTAGCAGACATATTCACTAAAGCTTTACCTAAAGAAGTACATGAATATCTGAGAAGTCAATTAGGGGTCCTTCCCCTAACTGAGGTTGGCTAGTCAAGCTAGGAGCACTGCATCAAATGTGCTGCAAAGAACATCTGACAAGTTGATGCAAAAGAAGGTCACACTTTAGGACTAGCCTAGAGTTGTGAAAAGAAGAGAAAAATCAAGAATCAGTCATAAGCAAGATGATAGAGGGAGAAATACTAAACTAAAAAGATAATATCTACATCTAGAGGATGTATGTTTCAGTTGCTACTTTGGCATTTTTGTCAAAGAGGGAGATGAACAGAGATGATAATAACACATAATAGAGATGATAATAACACATGACACTGAAAAGGAAAGTAACCTAAGGAAGATGAATAGAGATGAAGGATCAGGATAGAGGGAGATTTGGAATTTCTAGATGGTCATAGAAGTGAGGCTAATAGATTCTGAATCAGAATGAAGCTAAGGATATTACAAATATTTCTGATTGACAAATAAGTTTTTGGATTGGTTGGTAATCCATGTGTTATTCATGTGATATCATATGGTGTTGCCATCAATGCCAAAGAATTAGATTGTTGGAAACTACAATTGAAGCAATTGTTGTATTGTCATTAATGTTAAACCTTAACTGGTAAGGTTGTTGCTACTTAGGAAAGTACTATATCTATTTGATTATTGAGAAGGGGATAGGAAAGGTTGGTAACAATAACACCTAAGGAAAGATTGAGTTATCTTGATACTACAATGAGTACTTGATTATGTTGCACAATGATAAGATAATGTATTGTTTATCTTAGTAAGAATGAAGACTAAACTAGTAGGCTTAACCCAGCAAAAGAGGAGAAATCTAGTTTAAGCCGAGTGATGTTAGTGTCGATCGAGTTAGTGTATGTCAAGAAAATCCAGTGCTAATCGAACATCAGTTAATTACCGAGGAAGACATTTTTAGCTGAGGAAATAGTTTTAGTATTGATCGAGCTTTCTAGTATAGACCAAGAAGTTGAACACAGTATTGATTGAGCGTTAGTATTTTTACATTTGAGGGGAATTCAGATTTCTAGCCGACATTGTTGAATTTTTGGATTATGTAAAATGTGTTGACTTTATTTATTGATTGTATGAAAGCATTTAATGCACTATAAAATGTTTTATTATAAATCTTTAAGAGATTTGAGATGTTTCTAGAAAAAGGAGACGAAGAACATAAAGCAGGTAGATTCAATGGATCTGACCTAACCCTAAGATCTACAAAGGAGATCAAGTGGCAAAAGATGTATTGACCTAAATGAAGTTGTATTTAGGGAACCAAAGCATGAGGCTAAAATATACAGAGGATACTGAAGGTGTTATTGAATGTACAAGCAGAGAAGGCTGAAGGAGAAGATTCATGATTGCTTGAGGAGAATACCGAGTAGATCAGTGATGGTGATGGTAAAGATTCATAGTCAGTAAACCAGTATATGTGTATGGAATTGGATCTAATATTTGCAAAGTGAGTTGTATGTTTTTTAGATCATTATTACTGCTACTTTCTAACCATTGTAACAGTCAAAATCCTTTTAGCAGAGGTTGACCTAACAATCATATGTTAAATCCTTTGAACAAGGTTGCATTCTAATGGAGTGTATGTGAGTCCTGTAACAAGGCACACTTTTAACAGAGTGGTTTAAATCCTTTAACTGGGTCACACCTGACAGTGTGTTTGTAACCTTTGACAGGGTTGGCTTTTAACCGAGCTCACTTCAGAAGAGTGAAAATAATAGTATCATGTTACAAAGTGGTTTTTCTCGAATTGGGTTTCCATTATAAATCCCAGTGTCAATACTTGTGTGAATGTTTTGGTTTGAACATTTTTGTGTTTTACAAGTTAGATGTAGGTGGGTAGTGGACTACAATGTTATATGTTTCTATTATGCAATCAATAATGTCTAAGTAGCTGTTGGTTGTTAGATCTGATTTGTTTAAGATTTTTAAAGTTTGTTTTATACATCTGGACCTGAGAACAACTGATTCACCCACCCTCTCTATTGTTCTAAATCATATTAACACATCATTGAAGATCCTAATTACAAATTTATCATTTTTATAGCCTTCAAATGCCATGATTGGCTTAAACACATGTGAATTTACTTTCTTAGATACCTCCATACTCTTTCTTTTCTCTTTGTCTTCCATAGGCATCCTTCCATGCCCTAATGCTCCTATATCAATCACCTTACCTATTAAGGTAGGTCCAGTTATTCTAAATACTCCCATTTATGTGATGCTTGGACCTCTTAATTGTAATCTTCTCTTAGGGAAGCCTTGGTTACATGCTATGCATGTTGTTCCTTCAACTATTCATCAAAGAATAAAGTTTATTCACAATAATTTGATGTAGAAACTTCTTGCATATGATAGATCAAATAGTTATTTGCATACTAAATCAAACAATAAATATGTGTATATTGAAGAAAAACAAGACCCAAATCTTGAAACTGAGGACCCTTCTCTCTATTAGTTATGTGTTGTCATTAGTGTCACACATACAATTGGTAAAGGAAGCAAACAAAGTAGTCGGTCAACACACCAAGAATGGATACCGAGCAGAACACAAGGCAAAGTATTATATTAACCGAAAATAGTCTTGACCAAGCACTCATACCAAGCCAGATGATTACTGAGCACCAAGCATAATTTAACTGAGTATTCATATATACCAAGCATCAGTAAATTACCGAGTGATAAATGCAGTGTATACCAAGTAAACCAAGAAATGACATAAAAAAATTTAATGGCACAAACTATAAGGTAAATGGTTTATACCGATCTAGAAAATATTTTACCAAGATCAAGGTAAAGAATAAATGCAGATGTAATAACTTAATGAATTGTGATCCCTATATAATGATGTTTAGGTTATTCATTAGGATCATTGATCTTAGGTTTTCTAGATATTGCCATAACCCTAATTAGGTCAAAATCCTTTGTTATAAGAATTGTAAAGATGTCATTTTGACAAGTATCACACATGAAGTAGCTGCACATACAGACATCTAAAGATCAGACAAGGTTGTGAAGATGAAGCATTTACAGAGTATTCAAGGACTGAATCAGATATTAGATCGGAAGGCTATCGAGAAGAATTTAGAGAAGAGATCTATCACAGCAAGGTGATAACAACTAAGTACTTACCAGATCTAAAATCAAGCAAAGCTAGTTGCTATCTGCAAATCAATTTCATTGTTGCTTTCTAACCATTGCTATAGAGTTAAATCTTTTAACAGAGTATATCTAATAGTATTTTATGTAAATCTCTTAACTGAGTGCACACTGAATTTTGTTGCTAAAATCCTTTAACTAGGTAGATCCTCATAGATCTTTTTGTTACTCCTAACAAGGTAAGATCATCAAAAGTGATCAATATTTGTAGCCTTAACCAAAAAATTGTATTACTACAATTAGTGAAGCTTTGTGGGTTCCATCCCCACTGTAGTTTTTACCTTCTAACAAGGGTTTCTGCCATACCAAAATACAAGTGTTATGTGTATGAAATTTCATGATTTCTTATGTGATTAGATTATATGTATTTACATTTCAGCTATGTTATTGAATGAATGGAGACATTAAATACTATAGTCAGTTAATGAATCACTTTTTTGTAAGGATTGAGTTAAAAAAAATTAGGGTTACTAATTCACCCCTCTCCTCTCAGTAACTCACCTTTCCATAATCCTAACAATTGGTATCAGATCTATTTCTCTTGTTGAGGAAGTTTAATCACTGAAGAGAAAAGATCTTAAAAATGGAAAGGTATAAGCTTCATAAGACTATTAAAAATTAGAGATTGGAGATGAAGATTCTTATGGAACATCTTAAGGATGCAAGAGAAAAATTGAGAGAGCTACTGATCAAAAGGAAGGAATTAGCATTTCGGCACAATGAAACTAATTATCAGGAAGAAGAGATAGAAGAATTGTCTAAAGGATCTAGAAACATATCTAATGTATCTGAAGGAACCATATCATATCTATTTGAAAAGAACCAACACCTTACTGATCAAGTGAAAGCATTGCAAATCAGTTAAGAGACTCAAATGGTAAGAATGATTGATGTCATGAACAATGCAAGACAAGTTGAACAAGAAAGGAATTTGGCTATTGAAGATAGAAGACAAATGACTGAAAAGTTAGAAGAGAAGAAATCTAAAATATAGAGACTTATTGAGCATCACTTTGAAATATACAATCAGATGGTTTTCATGAGTCAGGAAATCAACCAAGTGAACAGTGAGCTTACTAGAAAATTGGAAGACATTGGTGAATTGAGGGAAGAAAATGAAAGACTAAAGAATGAAGTAAAGATTTAACAATAACATAATGAGATGATTAAGAAAACTAAAGAAAGTACCAAAAGGATGGATGAATTCCTAAATAGTCAAAGAAGATGGACAATACTATTGGTTTAGGTTACATCAAGCAGGGAGAGTCATCAAAATAAGCTGAAAAAAAGAATGTCTATGAAAATCCAAGGCCAAAGAATCTCTCATGCTATCACTATGGAAAACCAGGTCACACATCAAATGTTTATAAAAGAAATGCAAAAGGTATTACTAAATCTACTCCTAAATTTGATGGTTATTGTTATAATTATAACAAGTATAGACATCAAGCACATGAGTATAGATCAAAGTTGAATAAGTCACCTAAGAAACACTATATGGAAAAGCATTATCGCACTTGCAACATGCATGGACATATATCACAAGAATGCATGACAAAGATTAAACAAGTCTAGAAACTGAAAGGACACCATTGAAGGAATCACAAGGATAAGGAACCAAATGTGGAGAAGAGAAACAAATGGCAATGCTGGAACAAGAACAAGGAATCAAGTGTTGATGCAAATGAGAACACCATTGAAGGAATCATGAGGATAAGGAACCAAATGTGGAGAAGAGCAACAAATGACAATGTTGGAACAAGCACAATAGTCAGTGACACCTCATCCTTTGGGCTAGGTGATTTCACCACCTCCACATAAGAAAATCAAGTATAGGAACTGAACTTTAATCAGTTATAGCTTACACCAGTTTCTTATATCTAATGCATGAATACCAAATCAGCATGAAATAAGATACACTAGGTAGTTATATGTTTTAAGCATGAAATGTGTATAGTTGGTAAAAGCATGATCGAGTGAAATTTTGTTAGTCATTGAAAGTGTTAAGGTTAACTAAGCAATGTTAGTGTTAACTAAGCTAAAGTTTCAAAAGATATAACCAAATGCTTTATTGTTAACCGAGTTGTGGTTGGTGAAGTATTTAATGCAAAACTTTGAGTGGGAATTTTTTTTTGGGTATAAATAAGCATCGAGACAACTCATTTCTTCACACAACTAACCAAAGTGAAACCAGAGTGAATCGAGCAAGATTTCAGCAAAAAAAATTTTAAGAATTTCACAATGATTTGATTAGATCATGAACTATTTGAAACCAATCTAAGTAAGTTCTAAGAAAACTGAGTTATTTACTTACAGTTTTTACGAACCCCTAATTTATTGAAACGATGGCATCCTCATCTAAGACAACACAATCCAAGATTGATAGTGATAAGGTCACATTGATCAAGTATCCAACCTATGAAGAACCAAAGTATAAATTACACCCCAAGGTCGCATCACAAGTGGATGAGAAAAGTGCATTTCTGAGCACACCACCTAGGGTTTTATTGGTCCAAGACATACAATCATACATTCACTGTAAGATAAGTTAAATAGGATATTTCAAGTTACAATCCACATACTAGGATTTATGCCAGGAGGGAAAGTGTATGGATGAATATAAACACCTAGAGATCAAAGGTTTGACTAATGTCCTTCATTTCTTGAAGGAGTTCAAGATAGAGTGGATTAGGGTTGTACTCATTGAAGTACACAAGGGAAAAATGTGGTTGGATGAACCAGTCAAAATTACAAAAGATGTTACTCACATGGTTACTGGTTATCCAATAAGTGATAAAGTGAAATCCCTAAGGCACTCATCAAGAATAGAGACTGAGAAATTAATAGGAGTCAAGTGGGATGACAGAGGCATGAGGATAAATACAATCACCAATCCAAAAACTAGATTTGGAGCTTCTGTCATTGCTTACAAGATATTCCAATCTAGTAGACCAAACAGTGTCCCATGTGGAGCAGTCGACATGGCATACAAAGTTGTAAAGAAGGGTTCATAAATAGATCTTGTTGAGCTGATGTTGAAGTAATTGGAGGAAAATATGAGGACTATTTGTGTTGCTAAGACCAACACATGTAAGTTTGGATCACTTTTAGTGTGTATCTTTTTCTATCAGCAAAACTCATTTCCCTTAGTCGGTAATGTACAGTGGGATGTGAACAAACCGGTCATAATACAAATCGATGAATTCATAAAGAATTTAGGACATAATTTTGAAGTATTTATGGATGATTACTTTGATCAATTAAAAGAGATAATGCATAAGAGAAGCAAGATATTTGTACAATTGGTGGAACAATACAAAGATGATATTTATTTTCTAGTGGACACCGACACCACTCTCACCAAGGCAGTTAAACCAAGGACTGGATGGTTTCCACCAATGGATGATGAACTTGACATTGACCGAGCTTCTAGGTCAATCAAGGCATTATTAACAGATCCTAAATACAAAAAGGCAACTAGGTTCGGAACCTATGAAGAAGAAAACTTAAGAATCATAATGGATATAGTTGGATTTAAAGTTAGTAGAAAATCAAAGAAAATTATGAATACTCTAGCTAAGAAATTCGGTGATGATGAAGAAGAGAACTCGATTGAAGAATTAATTAAGGAACAACTATTGATCGGTAATAGTGAGCATGAAGAAGAGACTGAGTCAAATAAAGAGATTCAAGTTGCACCGGTGAAGGCAAGAGGAAAGAGGAAATGGGTTGAGACCCCTACACGAGCAAGGACAAGATCCTCTATGGGTATTTCCCCACATTTAAAATGTGGACTTGCAAAAATCACAAGGCCTACACCTATAAAGACCTACCAAAAGAAAAAGAGAGGTACACAAGCCTCCATCAAGCCACCTAAGAAGAGGAGGAATCTGTATCATTCTTAAATGGAAGCACTTCCATCTTGATAGGTTTACCACCCTCTTTTAGTGCATTTATCATGATATACTTGCATTTAGGAAGCATTATGCACTTGATTCCTTCATTCTAGGTGAAATTAGGGTTAGGATCTTGAGGATTCTCCTTAATTTCCCTCTTCTATGGCTCTTTTTTCTAGGTAGGACTTAGTCATAGGTCCTCCTGGCCTTCATCATATTCATCATAGGATTGTGTGCCTCTCTCCGGCACTCTTCCCTATTCTGACATCATTTTTAGGTCTCTAGGCATCCCTGGGACCTCCTATTTCTCATTCTAGGTCAGAGTCGAGGTCATCCCTGACCTAGGCCAAAGACGAGGTCATCCTTGACCTACTTCAGGATTTGATCCTCCTTTTGAAATTTAGTCCCAGAGGTCCCTGAAATCAATGTTGAGCTTTCAGATCTGAGTGCGGAAGGGTTTTAATTTGAAATTCATTTAATTATTTTCCCTCCTTAGTTGGTTATTATGATTGGACCATAATTCGAGGTGAAATTTGAATTATGGGTCCTCACATTACTCTAGGAGCCTCACCTTGAAACCTCTATATAAAGACTCTCATTTGCATTCATTTATACAACAAGTCATGAGAAGCAAGCAAGTTATGGTGAAGTGAAGATGCAAGATTGCAAGAGGATGATATAGAAGATCAAGCCATTGTTGATATCAAGCATTTTTGTGAGCACACTATTATGAACATCCATTTGGAGCAAGAGAGATCTTTTCTTCCTTGATCCACCATTATCAATATTCAAGCATTCAACGATACAATCATGGGGTAGCAATTATGGATTATGAGTTTGGTAGGAGTACTTTAGCCTTGGAGGCTTGGTATGCTTTCTTATCTTATTCAAATCTATGCATTGCTTTCTCATACATATTCTTGCTAGGGTTTTAATCTAGAGGATTAGATCTTGGCATTACACATTCAATACACACACACATTCTATTACAATCAGCTATTCATGGAGGTGGAGATCACCAAAATGGGGGTTTGACTAAGGCAAAACCCTATATAGCCACCCCAAAACACAATTTTCAGATATCTACAGTCGTTGTTTCAAGAATTGAAGTGCAAATCTGAGTACCCTTTTCAATGAACTTCTGAGATCCGTGAACAAAATTTCTATCAGAGCTATTTTGGGTGAAGGATGACCTTCAGTGGGGGCTAAGATTGTGCCCTGGGGTAAGATTGTTCCCCACTATTTGGGTCAAAGTTGACCTGCTTCCAAAAAGACAAAAGTTTTCTAGGTTTTCTCTGTTGCGGTCTTCTGGTCCCAGATCTAGTTGCAAAATTTCTCAAGACTATACACAGGCATCAGAAAATAGGTATTTCTAGATTAATTCCATTATGAGGTATGTATCTTATCTTATCTTATTTCAAGCATTTCCAGATTTACATTTCTTATTCAATTCCAACTCAAGCATACAAATGAATAGTGAGGAATGTTAGGTGCATTGTCAAAGCTCCATTTTTCACTCTATTCAAAATCTAATAAGAGGTTAAGATGATATTGATTTTGAAGAAGAAGATTATAATAGTCAATTCAAAGTAGTTGTAAGTAAGAGATAAACAATTAATAAAATAGTAAAGAACATAAAGGAAACGGGTAGACTAGGTCACCCTAAAATTTACATATGTCAACCAAGGATCAATAGAAAATGGAGGAAGCAATCATCATGATGATGATTAAGTTTAGAAGGTTACAAATTGAATTTTCAAATTACATTACCAAAGAGCTATATGATAAGGTATTAGCAATATGGAACTATGGCTTGCGTATTGAGAAGAAAATGAGAGAACGCTCATTAATTTTGGCAATGCCTAATCTATCTATAACAGAAATTGAAAATTTGATGAAACAATATGCCAACAGATTTTTGATGAAAGGTAAAGCACTAAATATATTACAAGGGAAAATTGAAGAAGTGGATGAAGATAGTTAAAATTTGTGGACAAAAATTTTGAAATCAAAGGTTGAAGCATACCAAATTGCACTTGTAATTATATCCAAGAAAGATATAAAAGGAAAAGGAAAAGGGGTACACTCAGATGATGTTGACCTTGCTACACAAAGGAAAACCAAAGATTCAATACATATATTTGACAATGAGAATCCAAATGATGAAACTTATGCAGAAGACTTCTATCTAGCTAGCTATACCGAGGAAGAAAAACAAGATACTCCCGAGCAGCTAGTTATAATCGGGAATGATGAAGTGACAATTGAAGATATCATTGATAGAGATCCTGATGAGGAGGCCAAATATGATGAATATTTTACCAAGTAGCTTACCTATTTTAGTGGAAGCCATAGAAATAGATAATCAAGAGCAACCTGAGGAGAATACACTCGAGCAACAAAAATACACTACCGAAGGATAGGGTGAATAAATAAAAAAAGGAGACAAATGAGCCTGAGACAAAAGTGGTAGAAGATAAAGGAACAAAAACTATGACAAATGTAGGTTTTTCTACAATAGGTACTAGGTTAGAAGCCCAAGGACCTCATACTGAGGGTATAGTAAAAGGGAAAGACAAGGAGGAAAGTGTCTCCACTAAGAAAACAAAGTCAAATCCAGATACTAAAGCTCTAGTTCCATATGGGAAATCCCCCACATCTAGCACACAGGAGAAGAAGAAGAAGAAGAAGAAGAAGAAACATGGTAAAGGTTTGGTCACCTTAGATGAAATCATTAAAATTTCTACATGTGATCCAAGAACCTTAGACCCCAAAGCACTAAGGAGATATGGAGAATTGTGCACAAGGAAAGAGGCACAAGAAAAGCTAAGATAAGAGATAAAGCACAAATAGGTATTGGAAGATGTGTGAGAAATATTAATGCAGGTTGTACATGATATCAATGTTCATGAGGAAACTCCCATCATTAACCAACTTGCAACTTTAACTGGGCACATCAACTCTCCAAATGTTGATGTAAAATGAGAATAGAAGAGAGAGTAGAATCCAAGATTTAATTTAAGATTGCAGAGAAAATCAACCAAGTAGTGGTAATAAATAGAGTGAAATTATCTAAAACCATTAATGAGATTGAAAATATCATTCAAAAAATAATCACCACTTTGCAAAAGCTTTGCACTACCGAGACCTTCACTACAAAGACAACCAAAAAGCTAAAGCAATTAGATGAAGATCTGCAGAAGAGTGCAGAAAGCTTACTTACAAACCCAAATGCATTCAAAGAACATTATGATAAGGTCAAGCATATACATGGGTTGAGGAATGAGCTGAGAAGAGAAGTAGACTGAATATAGGATGAAACAACCAAGCTTCAAGAAGAGTTGTTACCACATGTTGAGGTGATGATAAGACATGCAAAGAAATCAAAAGATCTTGTAGCTACTCCTGAGATATCTGTCGTAGATCATATATTTGATATGCATGCACAACTTGGTATGGAGAAAATTGCCTTAGTTTGAAAGAGGAATGAGAAAACCTCTTTGCCAACTTGAAAAAAACCCATCAAACCAGTTTTGATAAGCTATAAGTATATACAAATTTTGGTATTATTCCAAAAAAGGGGGAAATAGATATATATACTTACAATGAATAAGTAAAGGGGAAAAGATATGTATAAATAGTTTGTATACTTACTAAGGCACATACAAAGGGGGAGTTTACATTTTTAGGTATACAATTTTGAATTTTTTCTCAAGGCATGCATATGTGTTTTTGTCACTAATGCCAAAGGGGAATAATGTTAGTTATATGTTGTCATTAGTGTTACACATACAGTTAGTAAAGGAAGAAAACAAGCTCGTCGGTCAACACACCAAGAATGGATACCAAGCATAACATAAGGGAGAGAAGTATATTAATTGAGCATAGTCTTGAATGAGCACTCATACTAAGATAGATTATTACCAAGCATAGTTTAACCGAGCATTCATATATATCGAGCGTCAGTAAATTATCAAGTGATGAATGCAGTTTATATCGAGTAAACTAGGAAATGACAAAGAATTTTTTAATGACACAAACTACAAGGTAAATTGTTTACACCAATCTAGAAAACTTTTACCAAGATCGAGGTGAAGATTAAATGTGGATGTAATCACTTAATGATTCATGATCCCTATGTAATGATGTTTATGTTATTCATTAGGATCATTGATCTTAGGTTTTCTAGATATTTCCATAACCCTATTCAGGGCAAAATCATTTGTTATAAGAATTGTAAAGATGTCATTTTGACAAGTATCACATGTGAAGTAGCCATGCATATAGACATCTAAAGATCAGAAGGATACTGAGAAGAATTCAGATACGAGATCTATCACAGCAAGGTGAGAACAACTAAGTACTTATCAGATATAAAATCAGGCAAAGTTAGTTGTTATCTATATATCAATTTCACTATTTCTTTCTAACCATTTCTACATACTTAAATCTCTTAACAGAGTAGACCTAACAGTCTTTTATGTAAATCTCTTAACCGAGTGCACACGTAATTATGTTGCTAAAATCCTTTAACTAGGTAGATCCTCACAGATCTTTTTGTTACTCCTAATAGGGTAAGATCATCAAAAGTGATCAATCTTTGTAGCCTTAATCGACAAACTTTATTACTGCAGTTAGTGAAGCTTTGTGGGTTCCATCCCCACCGTATTTTTTACCTTCTAACAAGGGTTTCCACGATACCAAAATACAAGTGTTATGTGTATGAAGTTTCATGATTGCTTATGTGATTAGATTAGATGTATTTACATTTCTATTATGTTATTGAATGAATGGAGACAGTAAATACTACAGACGGTTAATGAATCACTTTGTTTCAAGGATTGAGTTAAAAGTTTTTAGGGTTACCGATTCACCCCTCCCCTCTAAATAACTCACCTTTCCATAATTCCAACACTTTCCCTAGTCCTCTTTTGGATGACAATTGGGGATATTTAGTTTTCACATCAATTTTTGTTAGAGAATACAAATTCCTAACATTGAAACTTAAATAATTTAAACTTGACAAAGAATCCAAAATGTCAACTCCTCTTTTTGATAAGCCTAGTAATAATTTTATCATTGCTTCCATTCCTAACAAATCTATATAATCTATTAAACCTAATTTTTATTACATAGTGACTTACGAGGCTCCATTAACTCTTTCTAATATGAATTCTTGTTATGGCCCTGGTTATAATTTATTATCAAAACATGGATTCAATGGAGATGGATGTGGAAATCATGAACAAGGAATTTAAGTTCCCTTAGGAAATGAGGGGCATGAACATTCTTATGGATTAGGATTTAACCTTAAAAGTAGCCACAAATAGTTACTCTCAATGTTAACACTATTGTGAATCCTCATCAAAAACCTTCTTTGGATACCCTTAGTAACAATGATGCTTTACTTCCTAATGACAACACAAGATCCTTCGAGGGACCTAGTGTGCCATTGGCTCAATCTTATCCTCACACCAATTCAACTTACAATAGAAACCATGGTTCAACATGTGTGCAATAAATCATTGAGAATAGTGAGAAACCTATCTAAGCATTTGGTTTTTGAGTTTCCTTATTTGTCCACATCCCCCTCTTTATCACGTAACATTTCTTCTATATCCACCTTTAAACAAGAAATAATTTTTCCTAACCTTCTTCATGCTAATGTGACTACTAGGCCTAAATGAAAAAAGAAGCCTAGTCAAAGTCTTATAAATCTTCCTTTATGCATGTATCACCAATATCATGACCACTCTACTAATAAATGTCAAGCCTTACATTACAAAATTTAAAAACTCATTAATAATGAAATTATTCACATATCATGTCGCAATGAGTTATTTTTCAATCTTGATTTCTTTAAATAACATCTAAGTACCTATTATGTTGCTCCACACTATGTACCATCGTTAGCCTATTCCTTGGGGGCTCATTTTCATGCATGGTGTGATCATACTTAACGAGTAACATAATATATTCTCTTTCTCCTTATCCTTGACTCCACACTTGTGGGGCAAGGGCATTATATCAATCTCTCTCATCCTCATCAAGGATCCACTTTTCCCTTTGCTAAGGGGTTTTTGTCTATCATGTGACATCCAATCTTACATATAAATGTTGGTTTTCATTAAGGATATGTATCCTTGATCATAACCTTTTTCATTTTTTTCCATTGGGTTTCCATGGTAAGAAAATCCTTTACCTTGGAAATTAATAGTGTGTCATCCTTCACAAGGATACCTTTTATACTCCTTGCATGGTAGCTCTTTGCATTCATCCCTTCAGTTGTGACTTGTTTGTCTTGGACTCGGTGTTTCTTGTGGATACTATCTTTGTGTCAAAACTTCTTTATTCTTGTTCCTCTTTTCCTTAAGATATCAAAACAATACTTATTTTACTATCTTAAGAGGGGGCATACATATCCCCCTTATTGTATATATCTTATTCACTCTAATCATGAAAAGAAGAGTACAGTAGCATAACACAAATTTGTAGGGCCAATTACTCTCCATTTTTTAGGATTGGTTGACTATCATATCACAATTTTTTAGACCATTTGACCTATCCTTTAAGTATGGTAGATAGAGTGCACTAGCATAACACAAATTTTTGGGGTCAGATCACTCTCCTTTTAATTTTTCAAGATTAGTTGACTAGCATAACACAATTTTCTACACCATTTTACCTATCCTTTTTCATGGGCTGACTAGCATAACATAATTAGCTAGACTATCAAATCTTGGTCCTTTTCCTAACCATTTTTTGATCCCTTATTGGATACACTTTCCTTAAGGATAGATCCTCCTTCTCCTTTCGATCTCTAAGGAAGCTTTTCTTCCCTTAGGACATGACATTCTTTTTTGGATCCCTTATTAGATACACTTTTATTAAGGACATATTCTTGATGGATTGAACTAACATAACACAAAATGATATAACTTTCAATGCCATCTTTAGTGTTTCTTTCTTTGTGTGGTTTATAGTAAAACAATCTCTTACTGGGATAGGTGATCACACCCTTCTCTCTCTCTCTCATGGATCTCCTAACATAACATAATTTCCTATCTTGTGTCATCCATGATTGCCTCGATCTCTCCTCCATGGTTTCGTGACATAACATGTTTTTCTATTAGACTAGATCATGGAGTCTCATCTTATCCTTGATGTGATGTAGGTACATTTCAAAGATCTGGGACTCTACATGCATTATAAATATTTATTTTTACATTATCCTATGGCTTGGTAAGCCATTTAGTGTCAATATGGATGTAACTGGTTGGGTAGAGTCTTAGTATTTTTATGATTGTTGAATCAGGTAGAAGTGTTTTGATATAATAAATAAAAGGTTTGTATAATCATGAAGTTGACAATTTCATTGTCAACTCCACCATACATTACTAGTTTAGCTAATATGCATACTCTAATTAGTCATGAAGAACTGTTAGAGGAATTAGTATGTTAGATATGTTAGAGGAAGAGTCGGTCATGGAATTAGTTGGTTAGTTATCTAGTTACAATCAATTGGAATTTCATTAACTATGCAATCCAAGAGAGAGTAGAAGGGAATGTTGAGTATCGATGAAGAAAAAAAAAATGTAATGGGGAATTGAATAATGAAAAGAAGGATTGAATTTTCTATTAAGAACTTTGGGCTCTTCAATTTCTTATTTATGTTTCTCCATTCTTAAATTATTGACTGATGATAACAAATACAAATTAGATTAAGCAATGTTTTGAACTATGTTGTTTTCGAGATCTATTTTATTTGTTCTTCGTGGTGATCAATGATCAGTCTTTTAAATTTCAAAATTGTTTTGGATTTACTCTTAATCCATTATGGAATTACATTGAGGATCGTGCTTATGTTTTGGTGGAGTTGCTTTGTAATCACATCACGGTTGAGTAAAGGGTCGAGAATGACCATAGGGTGGTGGAAGAAGTTATTATTTCTTGGTATAAGGTGGTAGATCTGTGTTGGTATTGTGACAATCAGTTGAACCCGTGAGCACTGAGTTTACTAAGAGGAACGATTCAAATGATATCAGAGATCTTATGTTTTGTATTCAGCATTGAGGAAATGATGAAAGGTGGTGGATGGTTCAAATGTTTTTAGAAGATTCTTATGTTTTGTACTCAGCATTAGGAGATGGAAAAGCTGGCGAGAGGGACTTGGAATCAAAATAGACTGAGATGGGTGTATCCGTAGTGAATTCAAGATAATGGCCTGGTGACATTGGCCTGGTGACATATTGAGTGTTGAGTATTAACTTAGTGTTGTGTACCCATTCATAAGTAACTGTTGAGGGAGACCTAGTTCATCCTGATCAAATGGACTTGTGTCCCTCTTCAAGCATTTAGGAGTGTTGGAGCATCATAAAGTTTGGTTGCTTTATGAATTGATAGGAAGTAATAGATTTATGGACTTTGGTTAGGCTTATTCACCCTTCTATTGCCACACTATGCATCAAGTGGTATCATAGCTTAAAGATCTTGAGTGTGTGGGTAGAGCACTGAGGGAGGCAATCCACACTAGGACCTTTGAGATTTGGTATTTGTTTTGTTGATGAGTTTTGGTTGCAAGTTCTTATCTATCTTGCTTCATATGAAGGTTGGGTTGTGTGTACAAACATTGGAAGTCTATCAAGGGCCAAGAGAAGGTCCAGGGCCAAGGAGTGGTCTAGTTGATTTCCAAGAGAGTAGGGAGATAGGAAAAGAGGAGGACTCCTAGATGAGGCATATGGGAAAGTTTTTTGTGGTGATTTTGAAGCAGCAATGGTAAAGGTGGATCTCTGACTAATAAGGCACTGTGGAGTTGTAGACATTAATGCTCCACTAACAAGAGTATTTGAGAAGATGATTTTGAGGATAGTCATGTGTCCTTAAAGGAAAAGAGGATGGTGATAAAGGCATGAACATGCAAAGGTAAATGAAGGTGAAGATGAATATTTTTGTTATAATTTTTTTTTTGCAGGTTATGACACACCTTTCCAAGAGGCTTGGAAAGCTTTCAAGGTCCGCAATATGGTGTAGGAGCACCTAATCCTAGAGGTCAAAATGAGATGTATAAGGTTTTTATGTCATTTAAAGTCAATTATATGATGTATTGATTCATTTTGAATCCATTTGTAAAGGTCTTGACAAGAAATGTAAGCATGTGCACAATATTGCTCAAGTTGTCAAATAGGTCATGTTTAGGTCTACATGGTCAAATTTGTGTAAAAGACCCATGGAAGGGTAAAAGAATTATAAAAGGTATTAAATATTCCATTTGGATATGTATAGAGAGGTTTGATAAAGTTTTAAATTCATTTTGTCAAAAATGTAAAAGTTGCATAAAAAGTTGTAAAATGCAGCATTGAGAAAGTTGCTAACATTGCAAAAAAATGATGTAAAAAGGTAGATGGTTAGTCTAGGAGTTGGTTATGAAGTTAAAAAATACCAACTAACTTATAAATATAATTTTATGGTCTAACCAAATCATATTGGAGAGAATAGAGAAGGAGGAGAACATTTTGGAACAATTGGGTGTGTTTGAATCCTACATTTTGATTGGTTATTTTGTGTTAAGTTGTTGTTTCTAGGCCTTGTATGGAAATTTACAACCTGGAAACCCTATAATATAATAATGGATAGATAGAATGCTGAATCCTATTTCTCATTCTTTTGGTTTGGTTCAATTTTATAAAGAAATGAATAAGTTATGCACATTTTGGTGGAAGTTATTGTTTGCAGATTCAAGATCTCCTGAGAATAGTCATGTTTTAGTATTTGGTATAGACACATATGAAATATTTAAGACCTATAATTAGAGTCATTGGAAATATATGTGAATAATATTTCATTTCCTTTTCATTTGAGTTGTTTTTGTTTAGATTTACAAAAGTTATGAACGTTTTGGTGAAAACTAGTTTTAAACTGTGTTAAATGGAGTTATAGGAAATGGTTTGTGATTATCTCATGATTGTGTTGGAAACTGCAATTGGAACAATTGTTGTATTTTCATTGATGTCAAACCTTAATTGGTAAGACTTTTTCTACTTAGGAAAGTACTATATCTATTTGAGTGTTGCTAAGAGGGCTAAGCAAGGTTGGTAACAATAGCACCTAGGGAAAGGTTGAGTTATCTTAATACTACAAAGTGTACTTGACTATGTTGCACAATGATGAGACAATGTATTGTTTATCTTAGTAAGATTGAAGACTAAACTAGTAGGCTTAACCGAGCAAAGAATGGAAAAATCATGTTTAAGCTAAGAGATGTTAGTGTCGACCGAGTTAGTATATGCCAAGCAAAATTCTAGTGTCGACCGAACATCAGTAAATTGCAGAGGAAGATAGTGTATGCTAAGGAAACAATTTTAGTAATGACCGAGCTTTCTAATGAAGACTGAGTGAACAATCACAGTATTGACCGAGCATCAGCAATTTTATATTTGAAGAGAATTTAGTTTTGGAGCCAACATTGTTGAATTCTTGGATTATGTAAAACATGTTGACTTTATTTATTGATTGTTTGGAAGCATTAAATACATTGTAAAATGTTTTATTGTAAATCTTTAAGAGATTTGAGATTATTCTAGAAAAGGAGCCAAAGAACATGAAGTGGTTAGATTCAATGAATCTGACCTAACCCTAAGATCTACAAATGAGATTGAGCTGCAAAAGATGAGTTAACCTAATTGAGGAAAATATAAGGGAACCTGAACATTTTGATATGTGTGTGCATGGGTGAACAGAGAATGCTGGAAGAGTAAAGTTTATTGACTGAATAAGCAGAAAAGGCTGAAGGTAATTGTGGTGGTTGCTTGAAGAAAAGTTTTGAGCATATCAAAGATGGATATGGAAAAGTTTCAAAGTCAGTAAACCAGCATTAGTGTACGAAATTAGATCTGATATTTGCAAAGTGAGTTGTATATTTTTCAGATAATACTGCTGCTACTTTCTAACCATTGTAACAGTCAAAATCCTTTTAACGAAGGTTGACCTAACAGTCATATGTTAAATCCTTTGAACAAGGTTGCATTCTAATGGAGTGTATGTAAGTCCTTTGACAAGGCTCACTTTTAACAGGGTGATTTAAATCCTTTAACCAGGTCACACCTGACAGTGTGTATTGTAACCTTTGATAGGGTTGGCTTTTAACCGAGCTCACTTCAGAAGAGTGAAAATAATAGTAGCATGTTACAAAGTGGTTTTTTCCAAATTGGGTTTTCACTATAAATCCTGGTGTTTATACTTGTGTGAATGTTTAGATCAAAACATTACTATGTTTTGCAAGTTAAGTTACAGCTAGGTAGTGGACTGCATTGATAGATGTTTCTATTATTGAATCAGTGATGATCGAGTTTGTTTTGGTTTTGGATCTGATTTAAGGATAAGTTTTCAAGATTGTCTTATACATCAGGACCTGAGAATAACCCATTCACCCCCCCCCCCTCTTTGTTGTTCTAAATCATATTAACAATTGGTATCAGAGCTTTGTTGCTTATTATTAGTGTTGACAGATATCAAGTTTAAAGGGACTTGAAGCAAATGATCAAGATGTATAAGGAGGTACCAAAGTTGAATAAGGAGAATTTCCCTACATGGCAAAGCTTGATGAAGTTGCATCTGGCTAGTATTGGTGACTCTACAAAGTACTACATTAAGAATGCCTATGTCTCTCCTATCACACCTTTGACTACTAAAGAAATGAGAGCCAAGCAAGAACATAATCAAGCAATACTGGAAATTGCATCTGCCCTAAGCTATCCAAAATTTGAGGACATTAAGGACTGCACAACTGCTAAGGATATGTGGGACACTCTTGCAAGGATCTATGGTGGTGATCTGAATGTGCTAAAAGCAAAAGCCGAGAGTCTTAGAGGTAAGTTTGATGAAATGAGAATGCAAGAAGGTGAAAACATTGCACAATATTGTGGTAGGATAAAAGAAGTTGTGAATGCTATTAGAGGAGCAAATGGGACTATTGATGATGAAACTATAATTGGGAAAGTACTAAGAAAATTGCGTCCTATATATGCCATTAAGATCTCAGCTATTCAGGAATCTAGATGTAACTCTAGTAATGTGATTACTTTGGAAAGTTTGGTTGGTAAGCTGACTACTTTTGAACTCTCTAATTATGACAATTTCACTATTGGTAGTATTGGAAATGTTGAATCTTCTTTTAAGTCACAACTAGTTTTGAATAAGCCAAAGAAGGAAAAAGAAAGATGCATCAGTGAAAGTGAAAGTGACAGTGAAAGTGACAGTGACACTTCTGATGAAGAACTTGAAGAACTAGAAGCTCTTATGGCTAGAAGACTGAGAAGAGGAAAAGGAAAGTATAAAGGTAAACTCCCTATTATATCTTTTGCATGTAATAAAGTTGGTCATATAGTTGCTAGATGTCCTAACAAGAAGGATAAATATGATGAAAGGAAAAGCAAACACAAAGACAGAAAAGATGACAGAAGCTACCGAAGGAACAAAGACTACAAGGGAAATGGTAAGAAATCTTGTTACATTGTCGAAAAAGAGACTGACACTGATAGTGATGATTTGGAAATTAAGGTAGTCTATGTGGCAATGAAAGATGAATCTGATGAGGATGAGAAAACTACACTGATATCCTATGTGAACAAGAATGATAAATGGATTATTGACAGTGGCTATTCACATCACATGACTGGTGACAAAAATAAGTTTGAGACCCTACATCATTACAGAGGTAAAAGTGTAAAATTTGGTAATGATGCACCATGTCCTATTAGAGGAAAAGGTTTGATTAAATTGACTGATAAGATATCTTGTGAAAATGCTTATTGGGTTGAAGGTCTTAATTACAATTTGCTAAGTGTTGCTCAGCTTAACAAAATTGGTTACTGAGTGGAATTTCATCACAAGCAAGCTAAAATATTTGATGCTATTGGTGAACTAATTGGAAGTGATGATTAGACCAGAGGTAATTTGTTCTATCTTGACCTATCTGAAGAAACATGTTTAATTGCACAACCTGATGATATTTGGTTATGGCATAAGAGGCTATGTCATGTTAACTTTGAAAATCTGGTAGAGATAAGTAAGAAAAAGAAAGTAAGAGGTCTACCTAGAATGAAGAAACCTGAGAAGGTGGTGTGCAAGGAATGTCAGTTAGGAAAAATGACAAAGTCAAGTTTCAAGAGCAAATCCTTTACTTTTGAAAACATTTTAGATTTGGTTCATACTGACCTTTGTGGACCTATGGGTGTACAAAGTTACTGTGGTGCTAGATACTTTATCTTATTTGTTGATGATCATACTAGGATGATGCATGTGATGTTTCTAGAAGAAAAATCTGATGCTTTTCAATTCTTTAAGTGGTATTTGGCTAAAGTTGAGAAGGAGATAGGTAGGAACCTGAAATGTCTTAGATCTGACCGAGGTGGAGAATTTACATCAAATGAATTTAATCAATTTTGCAATGATAGAGGAATTAAAAGATAGATGTCTGCACCTAGAACACCTCCACAGAATGGTATAGCAAAAAGGAGAAATAGATCTATCTTGGATTGTGCAAGGACATTGATGATTGAAAAGAATGTGGCATAGAACTATTGGAAAGAAGCTATTAGCACTGCTGTCTACACTCTGAACTGGGTACAAATCAGAAAAGGTACAAATCTGACACCTTATGAATTATGGCATGGACATGCACCGAGTGTTAAATACTTTAGAATCTTTGGAAGTAAGTGCTATATAGTAAAAGATACTAGGAATGTAAAGTTTGATGCTAGGAGTGATGAAGGCATATTCCTAGGGTATTCCACAAAAAGTAAGGCTTATAAGTGTTTGAACTCTAACACTAACAAAATTGTGGAAAGTGTGAATGTAAAAATTGATGGGTATGTAGAAAGAAATGAAGCTAATAGAAAAAGAGAACCAAAAGATTACAGATCTTTTGTGTACATTGAAGAAGAAGAAGAGGCAAGTAACACACTTTCACTTGATGTTGAGTCTTGGGTAAGCAATGTCGAGCATCAAATAGAAGTTGTCGAGCATCAGGAAAATAGTGCTAAGAGAAAACAAGAACATGCTAAGCTACAAGATAATGTTGCTGACTATCAGGAAGAGGTTGCCAAGCATTCAGAAGTTGAATCTGACAATCCTATTGGGGAACCTGATGAAACAGAGGACAAAAGAGATGAACCTATTTTGGAAAAATATGTAAGAAGACATCACAAGCCTGAACAGATAATTGGGTAAAAAAATATTGGAATTCAGACTAGAAGTAAAACTAAGGATCCAGCATGTCTACTGTGTGAATTTGAACCTAAATCAACTAGAGAAGCCTTGGAAAATGAAGACTGGATACAAGCAATGAATGAAGAGATTGACTAGATTGAGAAGAATGATACTTGGACTCTGGTGCCGAGACCTAAAAATAAGAATGTTATATGAACAAAGTGGGTATTTCAAAATAAGATGAATGAAAATGGTGAAATCACTAGAAACAAAGCTAGGCTAGTATGCAAAGGCTACGCACAAGAAGAATGAATAGATTATGGGGAAACATTTGCCCCTGTAGCTAGATTGGAAGGAGTAAGAACTCTGCTTGCATATGCTACTTATAAGGATTTCAAGGTATATCAAATGGATGTCAAGTCTACATTTTTGAATCGTATACTAGAAGAAGAAGTTTACATAGAACAACCAGAAGGTTTTATTGATCCAAACAAAAGACACATGGTGTGCAAACTGAACAAAGCTTTATATGGATTGAAGCAAGCTCCCAGAGCATGTTATGAGAGGTTGTACAACTACTTGATACAAATTGGATTTTCAAGAACAAATGACACAAGCAATCTGTACATGAAGGATGAAGAAGGAAAAGGTATCTTGTTGGCAAAAATCTTTGTGGATGACATTATTTTTGGTGGACAAGAAGATTTGTGTAAGAGATTTTCAAATGAAATGCAAACTGAATTTGAGATGAGTATGTTTGGTGAGATCAAATTCTTTGTTGGTTTACAAGTATATCAGATGAAGAAAGGAATTTTCATTACACAGTCTAAGTATGTTAATGAAATACTAAAAATTTTTGGGATGGAAGATGCTAAACCAGTGGGAACTCCTATGGTTACTGGACAAAAGTTATCTAAGAATGATGATGTTGCAGAAGTGAATCAGACTTTGTACAGATCCATGATTGGAAAATTACAGTATGTTGTACATAGCAGACTAGATATTGCATTAGTTGTTGGGATTGTGGCAAGATTCTCTGCCAATCCTAAGGAAACACATATGATGGCCATGAAAAGAATTATGAGATACTTGAAAGGAACTACTGACTATGGTCTATATTACAAGAAGGATGACAAATTTGAACTCCAAGTTTATATAGATGCTGATTAGGCAGAAAATGTAGATGACAGAAAGAGTACAAGTGGTGGAGCTTTCTTTCTTGGATACAGATTAGTTTCCTGGACAAGCAAGAAACAAAATTGCATTTCCCAATCTATTTTCGAGGCCGAGTATGTTGTTGCTACAGTAAACTAATCAAACTTGGTATGGATAAAACAATTGTTGATAGGCATGAAAGAAGAAATCACTAAACCTGTTGTTATTTTCTATGACAACACAAGTGCTATCAATATTTCTAAGAATCTAGTGATGCATACTAAGACCAAGCACATTGCAATAAAGTATCACTACTTGAGAGAATTGGTACAAGACAAAGAAGTCTAAATGGAATATGTGAATACAAAAGAACAATTAGCAGACATATTCACTAAAGCTTTACCCAGAGAAGCTCATGAGTATTTGAGAAGTCAATTAGGGGTTCTTCCCCTAATTGAAGCTGCCTAGACAAGCTAGGAGCACTACATCAAATGAGCTACAACAGAATATTTGACAAATTGATGCAGAAGATTGTCACACTTTAGGGCTGGCCTAGAGTTGTGAAGAGAAGCAAAGACAAGGAATCAGTCATAAGCAAGATGACAGAGGGAGAAAACACTGAGCTACACAAATATTATCTACATCTGATGGATGTATGTTTTAGTTGCTGCTTTGGCATTTTTGTCAAAGAGGGAGATGAAACTGACATAATAACACCTGATATTGATAAAGTAAGAAGGAGTCTGAAAGATATGAGGAAGATGAACTGAAATGAAGGATTAGGATAGAGGGAGATCTGAATACTCCTGACGGTCACAGAAGTGAGTGAGGCTTATAGGATTCTAAATCAGAATGAAGCTAAGGATATTACAATAATTCTCTGATGGATAGATAAGTTTTTGGATTGGTTGTTAATCCATGTGTTATTCAGGTGATATCATATGGTGTTGCCATCAATGCCAAAAAGGGAGATTGTTGGAAACTGCAATTGGAACAATTGTTGTATTGTCATTGATGTCAAACCTTAATTGGTAAGACTATTGCTACTTAGGAAAGTACTATATCTATTTGAGTGTTGCTAAGAGGGCTAAGCAAGGTTGGTAACAATAGCACCTAGGGAAAGGTTGAGTTATCTTGATACTACAAAGTGTACTTGACTATGTTGCACAATGATGAGACAATGTATTATTTATCTTAGTAAGATTGAAGACTAAACTGGTAGGCTTAACCGAGAAAAGAATGGAAAAATCATGTTTAAGCTGAAATATGTTAGTGTCGACCGAGTTAGTATATGCCAAGCAAAATTCTAGTGTCGACCGAGCATTAGTAAATTGCCGAGGAAGACAGTGTATGCCGAGGAAATAGTTTTAGTAATGACCAAGCTTTCTAATGAAGACCGAGTGAACAATCACATTATTGACCGAGCATCAACAATTTTATATTTGAAGAGAATTTAGTTTTGGAGCCAACATTGTTGAATTCTTGGATTATGTAAAACATGTTGACTTTATTTATTGATTGTTTGGAAGCATTAAATGCATTGTAAAACATTTTATTGTAAATCTTTAAGAGATTTGAGATGATTCTAGAAAAGGAGCCGAAGAACATGAAGCGGGTAGATTCAATGAATCTAACCTAACCCTAAGATCTACAAATGAGATTGAGTGGCAAAAGATGAGTTAACCTAATTGAGGAAAATATAAGGGAACCTGAACATTTTGATATGTGTGTGCATGGGTGAACAGAGAATGCTGGAAGAGTAAAGTTTATTGACTGAATAAGTTGAAAAGGTTGAAGGTAATTGTGGTGGTTGCTTGAAGAAAAGTTCTAAGCAGATCAGAGATAGATATGGAAAAGTTTCAAAATCAGTAAACCAACATTAATGTATGAAATCAGATCTGATATTTGCAAAGTGAGTTGTATATTTTTCAGATAATACTATTGCTACTTTCTAACCATTGTAACAGTCAAAATCCTTTTAACCGAGGTTGACCTAGCAGTCATATGTTAAATCCTTTGAACAAGGTTGCATTCTAATGGAGTGTATGTAAGTCCTTTGACAAGGCTCACTTTTAACAGGGTGATTTAAATCCTTTAACCGGGTCACACTTAACAGTGTGTATTGTAACCTTGACAGGGTTGGCTTTTAACCGAGCTCACTTCAGAAGAGTGAAAATAATAGTAGCATGTTACAAAGTGGTTTTTCCCAAATTGGGTTTCCACTATAAATCCTGGTGTTTGTACTTGTGTGAATGTTTAGATCTGAACATTACTATGTTTTGCAAGTTAAGTTACAGCTAGGTAGTGGACTGCATTGTTAGATGTTTCTATTATTGAATCAGTGATGACCGAGTTTGTTTTGGTTTTGGATCTGATTTAAGGATAAGTTTTCAAGATTTTCTTATACATCAGGACCTAAGAACAACTGATTCACCCCCCCCCCCCCCCCACTCTCTATTGTTCTAAATCATATTAACAGATTGAACCATGGAAAAATTTAATGGATTACAGATTCTGAAACTAGATTCATAAATGTTTCATATGGAATTGTTTTTGTGTCATTAGGTTATGTATTGTGAAAGATATATCATTCCCTAGCAGGCAAGGCTTGTGAATATTTTGAGAATGCATCCAAAGGTGGCAGTCCAAAATAGTTATTAGTTGAGAGATCAAATTGAATCATAAGGCATTGTAATTTTGGGAAATGGTATTTCTTGATGTTAGCTAAAAACTTAATTCTTTTTAGAAAAATTAATATTGTGATTTTATGGGTCAAATCAATCAATCTTTAAAGGTTGTCTTGAAGACAACAATGTTATCAAATCAAGAGACAAGGTAAGTGATGGTGTTTGAAGCTTGCAAGGATAATGTATTGAAGTTTTTAATGTGGATGGAACCATTTGAGATGGTTGATATTATGTATTGGAATGAGTAATTTTAATATTTTTATGCCTCTAATAAGTTGTCTAATTGATTGAATAATTGTATTGATGCATTGGAGATTTGCATAAACCTTGAAGATGTTTTTGAGCCTATGTTGAATTGGGTCCTTTGTTGAGACCTTAGAGTTGATTGTCTCTTTAAGTTGTTGGATTTGTGGGATAAACTAATGAAGGAATAGACCAAGAAGAGGCACACATTCCATTTGAAGGGCAAGGATAACAGATGAATGTTTGTGTAGAGAGTGCACAACAAGATGTTGTTGTTGAACCTTATGAGGAAAAGGTTCTTATAGATGAAGGAGAGTTGTTGATAGGTGTGGTTGAAGAAAATAACATTTGTCCGGATGATGGGATTTCTGAAAAATATTATCAAGAAGGAAAGGCCATAGTCCAAGGACCATATGTCGAGGAGAAGACTATTGATGTAGAGGATGGAGTATTTGTTGATCATCATGATGCCCTAGAAATATACAAACAAGAAGAATGCCAGCTTATGGATCAACTTGATAGGTATCTTAATATAGGTGATTTTATGATTATGTCTAATGTATTTGTTCCAGGATTCAAAGGAGGTACCACTGCACATACCACAAAGGGTATTCAGCATCACGGTTGGAACCAACACGTTGTGTGGAGCGGCATCAATTCAGTCATTCTTCTGATAACAACATTGCCTTCATCCAATTGAAAAACTAGGAAGAAGCTCATGGAAATTCAATGGGACTTGAATTTTTGTGTCCTCGGGAGTATGATGTAGGTGCATCATGAGAATAGATACATTTCAAAGATATAGGACTCTACATACATTATAAATGTTTAATTTTACATTGTCCTATGGCTTGGTAAGCCATTTAGTGTCAATATGGATGTAACTGGTTGGGTAGAGTCTTAGTATTTTTATGATTGTTGAATCAGGTAGAAGTAAGTGTTTTGATATAATAAATAAAAGGTTTATATAATCATGAAGTTGACAACTTCATTTTCAACTCCACAATACATTACTAGTTTAGCTAATATGCTTACTCTAATCAGTCATGAAGAACCATTAGAGGAATTAGTATGTTAGATATGTTAGAGGAAGAGTCAGTTGTGGAATTAGTTGGTTAGTTATCTAATTACAACCAGTTGGAATTTCATTAACTATGCAACCCGAGAGAGAGTAGAAGGGAATGTTGAGTATTGATGAAGGAAAAAAAGATATAACAAGGAATTGAATAATGAAAAGAAGGATTGAATTTTCTATTAAGAAATAGGGGTTCTTCAATTTCTTATTTATGTTTCTCTATTCTTAAATTCTTGACTGATTATAAAAAATACAAATTAGATTAAGCAATATTTTGAACTATATTATTTTTGAGATCTATTCTATTTGTTGTTTGAGGTGATCGATGATCAGTCTTTTAAATTTCAAAATTGTTTTTGATTTACTCTTAACCCATTATGGAATCACATTGAGGATCGTGCTTATGTTTCGGTGGAGTTGCATTGAAATCACATCACAGTTGAGTAAATGGTTGAGAATGACCGTAGGGTGGTGGAAGAAGTTATTATTTCTCGGTACAAGGTGGTAGATCCATGCCGGTATCATGACAGTCAGTTGAACCCGTGAGCATTGAGTTTACCGAGAGGAATTATTCAAATGATATCAGAGATCTTATGTTTTGTATTCAGAATTGAAGAAATGATGAAAGGTGGTGGATGGTTTGAATTTTGTTAGAAGATTCTTATGTTTTGTACTCTGCATTGGGAGATGGAAAAGGTGGCGAGAGGGACTTGGAATCAAAATAGACCAAGACAGGTGTATCCATAGTGAATTCAAGATAATGGCCTGGCGACATATTGAGTGTTGAGTATTAACTTAGTGTTGTGTACCCATTCATAATTAACTATTGAGGGAAACCTAGTTCATCCTGATCAAATGGACTTGCGTCTCTCTTAAAGCATTTAGGAGTGCTATAGCATCATCAAGTTTGGCTGCTTTGTGAATTGATAGGAAGTAACAAATTTATGGACTTTGGTTGGGCTTATTAACCCTTCTATTTCCACACTTTGCATCATGATGTATGCTCTTTCTCTTTTTCAGGTGACCGCTTGTGATCTCGGAATAGCTTCCTGAGAGTGATACTAGCGGTTGAGACACTTTCTCTAGAGAGGTCTCTTCAACTAGTTGAATTAGAATCTTAGTAAGCTCTAGGCATTTGTTGTTTTATGTATCCTTTCATATGGATGTATGAGTTAAGTGATAACCTACAACTAATTGAATATCTTGAAGGAAAGTTTCACAAGTGAAAGACAGTGATTGATGATCACTGGGCTACTAAAGTATATGTAAGACAATTAATTAGTTAATGTATTGTCATTGATGTCAACTAGTTTTGACTGTACTTATCATGATAGTTAAAAACATCTAAAGAAGGAAAATGGTAAAGGAATGAGATATCTACATGAAAATGAGATGGATATGGAAGATATGGATATGGTATACATTAGGTTATTATGTTGATGACTTGATTATATTACATGATTCTATTATGTATTCAAGATTAGGACTAAAAAAGTTTGTGTGGTCAGTAAATGAAGATTTCTATATACACCGAGCAAGTGTAGTGTATACCAAGTATAGTATTAACTGAGCAGGTAATCACTGACACATTTTGGTATTGACTGAGTGAAATAAATAAATGGAGTTTATAACACCCAACTGAAAATGTTGAGCTGGACAATTTCTTATGATTCCAAGGTAGAAGATAATGTTTGTTATGATGATCAAATGGCTGACAAAAATCAAGATTGATTGAATGAAGGAGAATGAAATGTGTTAATGACACAACTACCGAGGAAGGTTCAAGTGGCAAAATGAATGGTGAAGATTAAGAGGCAAAATCTATGGATGAGAAGAAAATGGTTTATGATGTCTATATAAGGAGACATGAGATTCATTATTGAGTCTAGGATTTTTCAATGCTGCAAGAGAATTCACAAGAAAATGATTGTTTTCATGCAACACTGATCAAACTAGTTGAAAACAGAACTAAGAAGAATTGCAGACAACACCAAGCATCAAAGAAAGGATATATCGATCAAAATAGAGTTGGAGGAAATAAAGATGTTGAATTGATTATTGATTAGAGGTATTTTGAGCTTAGCATGGATCTAAAAATCTACAAATCAAAGTTTTCTTTGAATCAGATCATTACTATATCAGTTTAACCATTGTTACAGATAAATATCTTAATCAAGTAGGCCTTAACTATCTTTGTATTTTAGTATGACATTCAATGAATGTCGACTATTTTCTTGTTGACCCCATAGTGAATGTATGGTCAAAGGAGAATTGTTAGTGATAAATCTTCTAACCAGGTCACACCTCATAGTGTGTTTTGTAACCTTTAATAGGGTTGCCTCCTAA
Organism: Chamaecyparis obtusa; assembly: GCA_027943335.1. Taxonomy (NCBI): domain Eukaryota; kingdom Viridiplantae; phylum Streptophyta; class Pinopsida; order Cupressales; family Cupressaceae; genus Chamaecyparis; species Chamaecyparis obtusa. The sequence goes on from BSBK01002104.1 coordinate 277,875, forward strand.
CCGAGCTCACTTCAGAAGAGTGAATTATTTTGGGTTACTAGTCCTAGGTGGTTTTTCCCCTAACATGGTTTCTATGTTAAAAATCTATGTGTTATATGTGTATGATGCATTGAATTATTATTTTAATTTGCACATTTCTATAACTAGATAGATCTGTGAACATAATACTTAATTTACTGGTAATTGGTACATGAAGTGAATGTTGGCAAGTTATCTATACTAAAGTATATGACTAGATATAATGTTGTCATTATGGCAACAAAGTCATATAGGAGTTTGGAATGAGCGCACTTAATGAAAAGATCAGAATTTAGTTAAGTGTTGAAGACTAGACAGTTAACAAAGTACCAAGAGACTCAGAGCATCAATGCACATGTGTATAGATGAATTAAGGTATGTGCCCTAGAAGTTAAGGTTGTTAGACTATACTTATGCTTAGTCTATGAGTGCATAATTATATATGCAAAGATGTGTAAGTTACAGTCAGTTGAAGTTGCACAGCCAGTGTGCGCCAACAGTGAACAGAGCATGGAGCTGACAGTGACTATTTTGGTTTGCGATTATAAATTAATGTTGTAGAGGCTATGTGCCCATTGTATTTAGGTTTTCGACATATGTACATGTATAATTGTAAGCATGCTTAAGCCAATTTATTTGGTAGCATTGTTTGTAATTAGTTATAGGGCTGACCTAATTATTTTGTTTGTATGAGCGTATAAATATAAGATGTGCCCATTGTATTCGGTATGGAAGTTATGGAAGTTGTAATAGAGTTGTGATAAGAAAAGAAGAGGTATGCGAAGAGAGCATATAATGTATTAGAGCTTTGCAAGAGGTCAAAGCATCAACACACCAAAGGAACTAATCTGACAAGCAGTGTCACAGTAATAGTTCACCAGCAGATATAGTGTGTATCTGAAATTAGAAGGTTGTAGCCTTCATCATTTGAGCAGTGAGCTCTAGGACAGTGAGTTCACTCCCCTAAAAGGGATCATTATAAAAGACTCCTGATAGGGTTTGACCCTTAACAAGGTCTACTATACTTAAAGAATTGTAAAGCTACTCCTACCATGATAAAGGATCTTCTAACAAGGATCACAAAATACTAGTGCAGAATATTAGTGGGTATCAAGTCCCACTGGGGTTTTTACCTATTTGGGTTTCCCCGTAACCATATTGGTGTCATGTGTTGATTTCATGTTTCATGTTTATGTGAATGTTTAATTCAGTACTTAAGCATTTATAATTCAGTATTCAAATTAAAGAGAAAAGTTAAAATACAACAAACACTGATTCACGCCCCCCCCCCCCCTCTTAGTGTTCCCATTCCTAACAATTGGTATCAGAGCTCTGGTGCATAGCAAAGAAGTTTAACCACTTGAGGAGATCATGGAAAAAGTAGAAATGATACATTTGAAGAAGAATCTTGAAGCATCTCTTGAAGACTTGGACAATTTAGAAAGAGAAATTGAAGAACTAAAAGAAAAAGTTAGTGATGCTCAATTAGTTATCAAAAGACTAAGAAAGGATTTGAAAGGATGCTCTAATAGTGATCTTGAAGAAAAAGTCAAGAAGTTGAATGAAGAAAATGCATCTCTATTAAGTCAGCTTGAAGAATTTGATGACAAATTGATGAACAATCAAGATGTCTACAATGAGCAAGTCAAGGAGAACCTTCAACTCAATGATGAATTGAGGGAAGCCAATTTGGAAATCTTGGATCTAAGGAATTGTAAAGAAATATTGGAGTCTAAATTAAAGGAAGCAAAGAATCACATTGACAAATTGCACACTAGTTCTAATTTGATAGAATCTCAGTTGTATGCAAGAAGAGTCAAAGGAGACACTAGTTGTATTGGATACAATGAAGCACGAAATTAGATTGATAATATGTGAGTAAGAAAGGAGACACAAAAGGAGTCTACTGATACTACGAAGACCGAAGATCAAACCAAAGACAATGATGGTCCTCCTAAGAATGAGCGCAAGCCTGGAGAATGCACCTATTTTGCATGTAACAAGCATGGACATATTGCAAGGAACTGTACAGAGGTAGACCTTTTAATGGTTACTATTATTCATGCAATAGATTCAGTCATAAAGCTATGAATTGCAAGACTAGTAAGAAGAACAAGACTCGACATGATCAAAGAAATCATAATCAGATCAATACAAGAAGTTCTTAGAATGTTACATGTCAGATATGTAACTATAATGGTCATACAGCAAAACAATGTAAAATGGTGACTCATGTCAATGCGTTGAGGTATAATAGATCTCTAGTGATTTGTCACACTTGTAACAAGGCTAGACATATTTCAAGGTTTTGCAGATCAAGGACACAAGGTGAGGAAAGCCCTAACAAGGCCGAAGAACCAATATTGGATCCCGAAGGAGAAGTCAAGTTTGTGAAAGCCTCAGAGGATGCAAGCTTGATTTGGCTAGAAGGAAAGAAGGATAAGGTTGATGAGAATGTATTGGATGCATCCCCAATGGATGCACCCTCTACATCTGCATGAATGGCCCTTAGGGTCATAGGGGGAGCTAATTTAGCTCTAGACCCCTGTGTGGCTGGTATGCTCATCATCAAAGTATGTGCCTTAGGACTTAAGCTTTTGGAGATGTAGCAGTAAGAATCATAGGAGACTTGATTCATGAAATGATAGGCCTCTCTAAGATAGGCATCATCCTTCCAATGGGCTAGGATGTCTGGAAAATGGTGGAGCAAGTGTGTAATTCACGGAGTGATAAGCACGACATGACTATTGAGCCAATTGAGCAAGCAGACATCAAATTGATGTCAATGATACTGGGTTAAAAATTTCATCACACCAGCAGGGTGAATAGTGTGTCTATGGGCATCATTCTAGCAGCCATCTGACTTGTGCAAGAAGATGGAGATTTCAAATTTTGTGAGATCTTGCGCACATAGTTGATAGACAACATCAAAGCTATCAAACATGACAAAACAAAGATATTCAGGTATGGCTCCCTAATCATCTTGTATCATCTTAAAATGGAAGGACTTCCATGTTAAGAGATTTTATCCCTCTGAGTAAGTGATTTTGGGTCATTTTAAGCACCTTGATTAGGTCTTTGCATGTATTTGGCTTTCTTCCCACTTTCCACTTCTTCTCCGCGCTTGATTTCTTCATTCTAGGAGAAATTAGGGTTAAGGTCTTAAGGAATTTCCTGATTTTCCCTCTTCCATGGCTCTATTTTATAGGTAGGATTTAGAAATGAGACCTCCTAGTCCTTCATCATATCATTCAAAGGATTTTTTTTCTGTTCTTGACACTGGGTCCTGTTCAGACAACAATTTCCAAGTTTCTAGCATCTCTTGGAACCTCTGCTGCAAATCCTGACAAAGTTAGGGTCTGAGGTCAAAGTCGACCTTGACTCTGACTAGGTCAGGGTTGACCTCAACCCTAACCAAGTTAGGTTTGACCTCAACCTTGACTTCTTCCCACTGGGATTTCAAATTGTCATCTGTCGGCAGTTTGGCTTTCGGGATAATTATTTCTCTGCCTCCAGGTCGGCTATTTCGGGCTCCGAAATGGTAAATCCTTTAATTGTATTTAATCAAGGTATATTTTAAAAAGGTGAGGACCTAATTGGAATTTAATTCTCCAAGGTGGCCCATCTAGAGGAGTGTGCCCTAGATCACTATAAAAGGAGGCCTTCCTCTCTCATGTTCACATCAAGTTTTTCACATCACATCTCATCCAAGCAATCAAGCATCTAGAGCTCTCAAGTGCAAGCAAGTCTTCAAGCATTCATCCATCAAGGAGTTCCATTGTTAGCTATTGAAGGATTCAATCTCCTTGGAGCCCCCTTGAAGATCCATCATTCTCCATTCATTCAAGCCTTCTCATATGCAAAGATCAAATCAAGATTGGTGTTGAAGATCAAAATACCATTGATTGGAGACATCCTACATTCATTGAAGCATTCCTACTTGTGGATTTGAGGATTTGAATCCTCTACAAGGACTTCAACATAAGCGAGGTGATTTGTTTCAATTACTTTGTTTATGCACAATATATTTCAATTCCATTTCAAGGTTAATTCCTAAACTGGGGTTTGACTAAGGCAAACCCCCCATACAACCAAAAACCCCCATTTTCTTGTAGGTACAAGTGCGAAATCTTGGATCTAAGAGTGAATTCGAATACCCTTTTTGGTTATCTTTCAAAATCTATGAACAGAATCAGAACCGGACTTCAGATAAATAATGTGGTCTTTGATCTTTTAAAAGGTCAAAGTTGACCTGTGTGAATTTGGAGAAAAGATTTCTGGGTTTTGTCCACCTCAACATTTCCAGTCGAAAACAAGTGACAGAATCTTTAGAAAGTTCATACAAAAGCCAGAATTCAACATTTTCCAGATCTGCCCTAATTCAAGGTTAGTGTTTGCACTTCAATTATTTCAATTTCAAGTATAACACATTCTACCTAGGGAAACATCATATTTATTCTTTCTTTCATATTCTCCATCACATTGATCCGATTCTACATTAGCCTTTTAGGTTGATCAAATTGGATCTCCTTGTTGGGAATTTGGGTTTGAGAATAGATCTCATATTCCCCCTAAAACATTTGAATGAGGTTGAATACATTTTAACCTCATTCTTTTTGGTGAACTCGACTAGCTTACTCTCTTTCTTTTTGGTGTTAGATTTCTTTTTTATCTTGTTAGTATTAGATTTTTCCTTTGTGATTGATCTTGCATGCTAATTAGATTTCATATTCATGCTTTATGTGTTCTTAGTTTAGTTCATTTGCATTATATTGGTGTATGAGTTTTACTACCTCTAGTCCTACTTATAACATTCCAGTTAGAAGAAGTCATAGACTCATGGGTGCCTTTGAGCCTAAATCTTCTCCTTTCCTTAGGATCCCCAATGATAACTTGATTCTTCATGATTCTAATCCTACTATGGAGAAAAACTCTTCTCACTCATCTCATGATGAGGATGATTCTTTAAGAGTTCCTCCTGAACAAGTCCAAAAACTTTCCACTGAACTTGATAAAATGGGTAATTGGCTTCTTCAAGAAAACCATAGTCAAGATTCTATTCAAGCTATAGAGGCTCTTACGAAAGTTCTCCATTATAGTGATCAAGGTGTTAACCTCTTGCATGGTATTACTCATCTTGTGCATTCCAATGTTAAACCTTTAACTCAAGAGGCTCAAGATTTAGGTTTCACAGCTCCTATCACTAGTGTTGAACCTCCTTCTAATCCTTTACCTAGTATTCCTAGCTATACTCCTCCTTTGGTGACTGTGACAGTTCCCTCTATTCCTATGAGTGTTCCTCCCATGTCCCTTCCTACATCACAACCTTCATATCATAATGTTCCTTTCACTTATTCCACTCTACTTCCAATTGTAGTTCCTAGCGTTCCTCCAGTTGTATCTTCTATTCCTGCAGCTTCTTACACTTTACCTAGTGTGTCTAATGTTGCTACTCCTCCTATTTCCTCTAATGATTCAACAATCATTAGTTTGGCTCAAACTGTATTATCCTTACAACAACAACTTGCTTCCTTAACTCAAAACAAGTTTACTATTCCTACATGTGACATGGGAAGTCCTTTGTCTCGGGATATTATTAGTACTCCTATTCCTCAACAAGGTGAGATGCCTCATCTTGAGAATTATAATGGAAAAGGAGATCTTCTTCATCATGTTAAAACATTCCAAATCCTTTGTAGTGATTATGCTCATGACCATAGGATTTTAGCCAAACTATTTGCTTGAACCTTTCATGACAAGGCCTTACAATGGTACTATTCCTTGCCTCCTTATTCCATTGATTCCTTTCCACAGCTTGCTAATGCCTTTATTCAACAATTTCAAAACAATATTGGCCTGCAAGTGTCTTTGACTAATTTAATGCATTGTAAACAAGGTGCTAAAGAAAAGTTAACTAAATTTATTGGTAGATTTAAGCATTTACATGCTCAGATTTCTTATCCTATTCTTGATATTGATATTCAATGTATGTTTATTTCAAATTTGCAAAAGGATATTAGAGATAAGATTCTTCTTACTGAATTTACCTCTTTTCAATAGCTTTGTGTAGCACTTCATCATTATCAATTACAAGTGAGTCAGTTTGAGAGCAACACTCCTATGGCTCCTGTTCTAGTTGATAAGAGTGATGCTGCTCCTAATCCAAATAAGTTTCAAAAATTCAACAACTATGTCAAGATAAACAAACAAGCGAATGCAGTTGCTGATCAGGTTGTTGTTGCATCTCATAATGCCACTTCTGCATCCACTGCTTTTCAATTAAATCGTACGTTTACTCATCTTTCTGAAACTTTACATGCTATTATGAATAGGTTGTTAGTTTCTAATATGATTACTTTACCTCCTATTCGACCTCTTTTACCTACTACAATTGCATCTAAATCTTTTGATCAAAATGCTTTTTGTCAATATCATCGTCAAAATGGTCATGATACTGAGAGATGTTATTCTTTAAAACATAAGGTCCGAGATCTCATTAATGATAAAGCTTTATTTGTTGATAATCTAGATAGTAGTGGGAATCAATATGTCTCTCCTCCTAATCAGAACCTTCAAATCTATATGAATCCTTTACCTACACATGATAATAATACTATTGCTCAACCATCTACTATGGAAATTGTATATGATTCAAAGATGGATGATCTTAATCATGTTGTTAATCAAGTGGAGCATGTTGATTAGTCTCTATCTCCACCTCAACCTTCACCTCAAGTTCCATCTCAACCTCAAGTTAAACCTAAACCTAAAGTGAAACCTCCACCTAAACCTCGACAACAATGCAAGAATAAAAGACCTCGGGAACTTTTTATTACCTTTGATGACTCTAAGATTATTAAAGCTCCTGATGGTCCCCTTTACATTGCTGCTAGGGTTGCTCAAATACCTACTTATGGTTGTCTTGTTGATTCTACCTCCTTAGTCAATGTTATCACTGAAGAAAATCTTTTTATGAAAATTTTACAACGCGACTTCTATGATACATCAGATGTGTGGATTCAAACTTGTAATGGTTTTCTTTATCCCTCATTTGGTTCTATTACTTTACTGGCTGAAGTTTTTGGAAAACTTGTGAACACTACCTTTGTTGTGGTTCCTACTCCTGATTAATTTCAAGTTAAGCTAGGTTTGCCTTGGTTAACTGCCATGCATGTTGTTGCTTCCCTTATCCATAAGTGTCTTAAGTTCATTCATGATGGTGAATTGAAGATGATCAATCATAGTCTATATCAACCTTCTAGGCCTAGAGATTGTGCTGCTCTGGATTTCTTTTGGCCTTCATTACCTAATTCATGTCCTCCTCGCCTTGATAATCTTTTTCAATCATATCAAGCTTATAAACATCGTAAGATTCTTCAATTAAGCATACCTCCTATGGATCTTAATTGTGGTCTTTTACCTACACCTTCGATACCTCCTTTAACTATGGCTTCTTGTTCTGTTAATCAAGTTCCTCCTACCAAATCTATCAAAGATCCTGTGATTGCTCCTCCTATGGTTGATAATCCTATTGATCTTCTTAAAGAACCTGTGAAGGATCCTGTGATTGTTCCTCCTAGTTCTCAACCTATTTCAAATAAATGAAGACGTAACCGATCTGTTAATGAACATCGTAAAAAGCATTATGCTTATGCTAAAGCTAAAAGATCTCTACTTTCTGTGAATACACCTATGCATAATGTATTAGAAGATGTTGTTACTAATAATGATGTTCACATGCATGATTATGATGATTCTATTTGTATCTTAGATCCTATTTTGATTAATTTGGATGAAGAAGATACTCTTGATGATACTGATAATGTTAATGATGAATATGAGACTATTTACATTGACATTGATTTGCCAAATATGCTTTCATCTCAATTAACTCTTACACCTAGTATCAAACATAGTGATTCTCAAGAGGATCCTTGTTTGGAACTAGTTATCATTCCTACTATATTGGATATAGTCCCTCTTGCGAGTTACCCACCTACCCTAAATGATATACAATGAGATGGGGAAAGTAGGCAGCACGCTTGATCGGCTTGTCCTTTGTGGTATCTTTGTTGTGTGTTTGTCTGATGTACTATGCTTCTCTTGTAATGTGATTGCTAAATGTTGTTAGATTCTTTTATACGATCCTTGTTACTTAGTTGGTACAAGGTGATGAAGGAATCGAAACTGTTGTTCAAATTCCTCTATATGTATCTCTATTCTTCTATGCATTGTTTAATGTTATGTTGTAACTGTGCTATTGTTCATAAATGTTTCCTTGTGTAATCTGCTTGGATTCGAGATATGGTAGCACTAAATCTTTTTGGTCTCCGTGTCATGGTTAAAAAAGATTCTCCTTCGTATATCTTACGTAATCTTTCCTCCTTTGTGATTTTAGTTCTACTTCTTTTAGGGAATTATGTCAATTCATTTGCAATAATATCATATATATATATATATTATCTTATGATCATACTGACCCCATGGTAGGTAGATTCCTTCCATGTTTTCTGTATGTTTCTGTGATATTTCCCTTGATTTGTCTTCATCTGGGGGCATCTCGATGTGGAAAAGTAACAAGTGGAGTTGTTTATGTTTCCGTTAAAGCCATTGCTCTTGTTAAAGTGTTAGCAATGACTTTAACATGGGGGCATACGCTCTACTCACTTATTACACACACGCACTTATGAAAATTCAAAACATGCTAAATCTTCTAAAGGTAACGCACATAAGTTGCTAAATCCTGAGGAAGACATGCACTTTAAATTTACTTTTCAATCTTTCTTTTTGGATTAAAAACTAATCCTTAAAGTATGGATTTATATTAGGATCTCTTGATCCCTCTAGTTTCAAGCACACATATATTGTGATCCCTTAAGGTCGGAAGTGTCCTTAAGATTGGATCTCTTTTGTTTTTATTTATTTTTGGTTTTATTCTTATGGAATAGAATATTCCTAAGGATAAATCCTTAATGGGTTGACTAGTGAGTAGCCACATTCACTAGGCGGTTCAATTCCATCTTTCCAGTTGCACCTTTTTCCTGTGTGGTTCACAATGGGACATAAGTTCTCATTGAGCGAGGTAATCACACCTTCTTTCTCTCTCTAGAGATGTCTCTCTTATCTGTGATCTAAGAGTCGATGAAGATTTGAGTCCCTGGGGGCTTGGGATTTCTCTTTGTCCCTTAGATTACGATAAGATTATCTTGTTATTTTTATCTCCTTTACCAAGAGTTTGCATCGAGTCCATACTCTTGCTAAAGTGGGGGCTTAATGTATCATCTTAAAATGGAAGCACTTCCATGTTAAGAGCATTTAGCCCTCTGAGTAAGTGGTTTGGGGTCATGTTAAGTGCCTTGATTAGGTCTTTGCATGTATTTGGCTTTCTCCCCGCTTTCCACTTCTTCTTCGTGCTTGATTTCTTCATTCTAGGAGAAATTAGGGTTAAGGTCTTAAGGAATTTCCTAATTTTCCCTCTTCCATGGCTCTATTTTATAGGTAGGATTCAGAAATGAGACCTCCTAGTCCTTCATCATATCATTCAGAGGATTTTCTTTCTGTTCTTGACACTGGGTCCTATTCAGACAGCAATTTCCAAGTTTCTAGCATCTCTTGGAACCTCTGCTGCAAATCCTAACAAAGTTAGGGTCTGAGGTCAAAGTTGACCTCGACCCTGACTAGGTTAGGGTTGACCTCGACCCTGACCAAGTTAGGGTTGACCTCTACCTTGACCTCTTCCCGCCGGGATTTCAAATTGTCATCTATCGGCAGTTTGGCTTTCGGGATAATTATTTCTCTACCTCCGGATCGGCTGTTTCGGGCTCTGAAATGGTAAATCCTTTAATTGTATTTAATTAAGGTATGTTTTATAAAGGTAAGGACCTAATTGGAATTTAATTCTCCAAGGTGGCCCATCTAGAGGAGTGTGCCCTAGATCACTATAAAAGGAGGCCTTCCTCTCTCATGTTCACATCAAGTTTTTCACATCACATCTCATCCAAGCAATCAAGCATCTAGAGCTCTCAAGTGCAAGAAAGTCTTCAAGAATTCATCCATCAAGGAGTTCCATTGTTAGCTATTGAAGGATTCAATCTCCTTGGAGCCCCCTTGAAGATCCATCCTTCTCCATTCATTCAAGCCTTCTCATATGCAAAGATCAAATCAAGATTGGTGTTGAAGATCAAAATACCATTGATTGGAGACATCCTACATTCATTGAAGCATTCCTACTTGTGGATTTGAGGATTTGAATCCTCTACAAGGACTTCAACATAAGCGAGGTGATTTGTTTCAATTACTTTGTTTATGCACAATATATCTCAATTCCATTTCAAGGTTAATTCCTAAACTGGGATTTGACTAAGGCAAACCCCCCATACAACCAAAAACCCCCATTTTCTTGTAGGTACAAGTGTGAAATCTTAGATCTAAGAGTGAATTTGGATACCCTTTTCGGTTATCTTTCAAGATCTATGAACAGAATCAGAATTGGACTTCAGATAAATAATGTGGTCTTTGACCTTTCAAAAGGTCAAAGTTGACCTGTGTGAATTTGGAGAAAAGATTTTTGGGTTTTGTCTACCTCGACATTTCCAGTCTAGAATAGGTGACGAAATCTTCAAAAAGTTCATACAGAAGCCAAAATTTAGCATTCTCCAGATCTTCCCTAATTCAAGGTTAGTATTCACACTTTAATTATTTCAATTTCAAGTATAACACATTCTACCTAGGGAAACATTAGATTTATTCTTTCTTTCATATTCTCCATCACATTGATCTGATTCTGCATTAGCCTTTTAGGTTGATCAAATTGGATCGCCTTGTTGGAAATTTGGGTTTGAGAATAGATCTCATATTCCCCCTAAAACATTTGAATGAGGTTGAATACATTTTAACCTCATTCACATCTATATGCACCTTCATATAGTTAGTAAAGTGTCAGACTTGTATCTAGACAAGTCCATTCCTACCATGCCTCAGATATCCAACAAGGTATGCACTGAAAGCACCTTAAGAGACTATATAACCTTGGAATTGAAGACCTTCAGAGAAAGGATGCAGATGAGGTACAAGATTCTTGAGAATATTGTGGAGAAGTATAAAGATACAATATGCTTCATGGTGGAGATTGATACTACTTGTATGGAAGCCGTTGAGCCTAGAACTAAGTGGATTCATCCACTTGGGTATGAGGTTGAGGAACAAGTTCTTGAAGCCTATGCACAGGTATTGCTATCAGCCCCTAAAGATGATAATGAACCTAGGTGGGGAACCTACGATGAGAAGAATAGAGAAGTTGATGCTAAGTTGAACAGTGTTGCAACAAAAAGAAAGGTTGCAAAGGTCACTTCTAAAATCTTAAGAATACATGGTGTATCACAAGAAGACCTCGATAAGGCAAGGGAATAGAAGATTGCTCTAGAATTGAAGAGTGCAGCAGCAGAAGAAGAACATGAAGATCCCAAGATGAAGAAGATTAAAATTGAAAAAGATGATGGCATTCCTTCTGTGCCCAAAGAATTCAGTGATCCTATTGCTCCTCCAAAGTATGAACCAATGATCAGAAGGAAGGAAAAAGTAAGCACTAGTCATCCATCCTCGTGAGCTACAAGAAGCAGGAGAAACATTCAAGCACCTCCTAAGGTAGGATTCTGACCTAGCCTTAAAGCTTTGAGCATAAGAATTATTGATGAGGGCATAATTGATCAAGTAGGGAAACATTATGAATCATATAGTGAGATTGATAAATCATAAATTCATGGTATGATTATCAAACATATGATCAAGTTCAAGAAAATAGTTCTTGAATTGTAGACCTCTATTCCAAATAAAATTTGGAATATCTTAGAACACCTAAAGAGACAAGCAAATGAAGAGGATCTTAGGATAAGAGAAAAAGTGTTACAAGATACTTTGCCAGTATGCTCCAAAGAAGAAGAGGCACTGATATTAAATTTGGTGAAGCCGCACTTGAGAACAAAAATGAGAACTCTACACATTATGAACAAAGACTATGATTTGATAACTTAGGAAACAAAGAAGGATTTTGAGAAGGTACTCTTGGAGCAACAGATAAAACTACCTACTGCACCCATCACTCATGCATCCAATAAGAAATAAAAAGCAACATAGACCTCCAATGCGCTAGTGAAAGGTCCTCAGGACTCAGTGCCCGTAGCAGAAGCACAATTAGAGGTAGATAAGTCTGCGCCCATGTCAAGATCACTCAAGGTTAGCACATTCATCATTGATAATGTGGAGATAGCCATGGCGGACACTGACACAGAATTGGATAAGTTTGAGGAAGCATTTTTCAGTACTGAGGAAGCTGAAATCCTATGTAGCAATACACCTTCCACTCAGCAAGAAGTAATCATAGAAGATAAATCTAATAAAAAAGAAGAAGAAGAGGTAGAAAAGAAAGATGAAGATACTTCTGTTGGATTAGTCAAGGTAAAGCAAGAGGTGATGGACAGAACTCCCATCACTCCCTCCTCAGCATTATTGTCAAGTTTGACACCTAACACAAGTAGTTTGGACTCTTGGAAGGAAGAAGACCTGATTAAGTTCAGTGTCTTGGCTATGGAGAAAGCTAAGGAGGAGAAAATAATGAGGAATCCCCTCCTGGTGGAATCAGTAAATATTTTGAACAGTTTGCTGCCAGAGGATAAGAAAGTGGTAAAAGTACATTTGGTTGATGATGTGAGCACAATCATCTCACAGTTCAAAGTCAATTTTTCAAGCCTAGAAGAATCTGCGGCCATATTGGCAGAAGAGAAGTACTTAAAGAAGAGACTCAATGAACTGATGAGTAATTTTGCACTAGACTTCAATTCTCTTATGTCTGGTTAGGCATCCTTGAAGGAATTTGTAGATCAAGGAAGGAAAGTCATTGCAGAATCGATGAATCAGGATAAGCTAACTGATACCCATCTTAAGAAGATCAAAGATGCAGAGGCAATGATTGAGAAGGTGAAGAATTCAATGCTAGACACATCCACTGATGTGAACATATGTAACAATGTCTATCAAGGTCAGTTAGACATAATTGAGAAGGCAGAGAAAGAAATGGAGAAGATAAGGTCTAGACAGACTCAATTGAGGAATGCTCTTGCACCCTCACTAGACATTCTTAGTCAAAACATAAAGGAGATTGATGCAACCATGATAACCTATGATCAAGGTTTGAGCATAGAATTGGAGAAGATGGAGAAGCTTCAATATGCATTATGCACCCATCTACAGATAGTCAATTCACTAATAACCTTTTGGAAGAAGGAGATCCAAAAACTCAAGATTGCATATCCGAATGTTTTCCCTCAGTAAGTGTATGTAGATAAAATTTTGGATATACCTTTGTCATTAATGTCAAAGGGGGAGTTTTATAGAATATGGAGTATATAAGATGTATAGGGAGATATAAGAGTATGTATAAAATATAGAAGTCAAAAAGTTTTGTAAAGGGACAGTTAGAGACTTGGCCATATTCCTTTGTTGCCATCAATGACAAAGGGGGAGATTGTTGGAAAGTTGTCTATACTAAAGTATATGACTAGGTATAGTGTTGTCATTATGAAAACAAAGTCATATAGAAGTTTGGAATGAGTGCACTTAATGGAATGAGTGCACTTAATGAAAAGATCGGAATTAAGTGTTGAAGACTAGACAGTTAATAGAGTACCAAGAGACTCAGAGCATCAACGCACATGTGTACAGATGAATTAAGGTATGCGCCCTGGAAGTTAAGGTTGTTAGACTATACTTATGCTTAGTCTATGAGGGCATAAGTATATATGCAAAGATGTGTAAGTTACAGTCAGTTGAAGTTGCACAGCCAGTGTGTGCCAGTAGTGAACAGAGCATGGAGCCGACAGTGACTATTTTGATTTACGATTATAAATTAATGTTGTAGAGGCTATGCACCCATTGTATTTAGGTTTCTGACATATGTACATGTATAAATGTAAGCATGCTTAAGCCAATTCATTTGGTAGCATTGTTTGTAATTAGTTATAGGGCCGACCTAATTATTTTGTTTGTATGAGCATATAAATATAAGATGTGCCCATTGTATTCGGTATGGAATTTATGGAAGTTGTAATAGAGTTGTGATAAGCAGAGCAGAGGTATGCGAAGAGAGCATATAATGTATTAGAGCTTTGCAAGAGGTCAAAGCATCAATGCACCAAAGGAACTGATCTGACAAGTAGTGTCACAATAATAGTTCACCAGCATATATAGTGTGTATCTAAAATCAGAAGGTTGTAGCCTTCATCATTTGAGCAGTGAGCTCTAGGACAGTGAGTCCACTCCCCTAACAGGGATCATTGTAAAAGACTCCTAACAGAGTCTGGCCCTTAACAAGTTCTACTGTACTTAAAGCATTGTGAAGCTACTCCTAACAGGGTAAAGGATCTTCTAACAAGGATCACAAAACACTGGTGCAAAATATTTGTGGGTATCAAGTCCCACCGGGGTTTTTACCTATTTGGGTTTCCCCATAACCATATTGGTGTCATGTGTTGATTTCATGTTTCATGTTTATGTGAATGTTTAATTTAGTACTTAAGAATTTATAATTCTGTATTCAGATTAAAGAGAAAAGTTAAACTACAACGAACACTGATTCACTCCCCCCCCCCTCTCAATGTTCCCATTCCTAACAATGAAAGGCACAGTTGATATCTTATCGAGTTCATTATTTGATTGAAAAGTTTTAATATATACATTTGATAGATTTGGGAGTGTAGGATAACTGAACTTAACTAATTCACCCCCCTATCAGTTATCTAACAATTGGTATCAGAGCATGGGGTGGTTGAAAGAAGAAAAGTTTGAAGGACTTAAGAAAAAGATCACAAGATGTATAAGAGAGAGGTGCCAAAGATGAACAAAGATAACTTCTCGACATGGAAAAGTAGAATGAGATTGTATCTATCTGGAATTAGAGGATCTGTTATTTACTACTTAGATAATGAATTCATCTAGCCTACTGGACCTTTGACTATTCATCAGATGAGAGATAGACATGAATAGAATGTTTTAATGATAGAGATTGTTGCTTCCTTATCAGATGTTGATTTTGAAGATGTTAAGACATGTACTTCTACTAAAAAAATGTGGGACAAACTTTCACTAGTTCACAGAGGAGATGAAAATGTGCTAAGGACTAAAGTTGAGAGTCTTAGAGGAAAGTTTGATGACATGAAAACGAAAGAAGGAGAAAACATTTCACAGTACAACAACCAAATTAAGGAGATTGTCAATGCTATCTGATGAGAAGGAAGTATTATTAAAGAAGACATTGTTGTAAGTAAAATTCTTAGAACCTTGCTGCCTACTTATGCTATTAGAGTCTCTGCAATTCATGAAATGAGATCAGCTCTGGGTAATCATCTTACACTTGATAGTCTAATCGGTAGACTATCTACTTTTGAGTTGAGTAACTTTGATAATAGTATTGTTCCTAATGTTGAGTCTGCATTTATGTTGTCCTTGAAAATTGGTAAATCAAGCAGTAAACACATGATAATAAATGAGAGTGATAGTGACAATGATGAGGATGAACTTGATGAGCTTAAAGCATTAATGGCTAGAAGACAACATAAAGGTAAAGGAAGATATAAAGGGAAACTACCTTAGGTTTGTTTTAATTTTAAAGAAATTGGCCACATTATAGCTAGATGTCCTAACAAGAAAGAAGATGACAAAGACAATGAAAGATCCGGTGAAAGAAAATTTGACAAGAGAGATAACCGAGAATACAGAGGCAACTGACAGTATGACAGAAGAAGTAATTGAGATTATAAAGACAAAGGAAAGATGGCATGTTACCTTGTTAAAGATGATGATGATGACACCGACACCAACACAAATGAATACATTGAGGTGGTATTCGTAGCTTTGAAAAAAGATTAAGAAGAAGAAGAAAGGTATGTTGAAACCACACTTATTTTTAAAGTTAGCAAGAATGATACTTGGATTATTGATAGTGGTTGTACACATCATATGACTACTAATGAAGAGAAATTTGAATACCTTGAACATTATAATGGTGGATATGTTAAAATGGGAAATGATACACCTTGTCTAGTAAAAGGAAAAGGATCTATATTGTTGAACAATAAGATCATATGTGAGAATGCATATTGGGTGAAGGGAATTAATTATAATATGTTGAGTGTAGCATAGTTGAATAACACAGGTCACAAAGTTGCATTTGAGAATAGAAAGGTGAAAATCTATGAGGAGACTGGAAAGTTGGTTGGTACTGGTGAACAATTAAAGGTAATCTATTTTATTTTGGTAATGTTGAAACTTCTTGTTTATTGGCTAGAACTAAAGATGTATGGTTATGGCATAAAAGGTTATGTCATGTGAATTTTGACAACATGGTTAAAATTAGTAAGAAAAGGAGATTTAGAGGTTTACTGAGCTTATCTAAACCTGACCATGTCATGTGTAAACAATGTCAAATGGAAAAAATGTCAAAATCTAGTTTTAAGAGCAAAAACTATTCATCTAATGTTATTTTGGAGTTGGTTCATACCGACTTGTGTGGTCCTATGAGAACTCATAATTATTATGGAGACATATATTTTATCTTGTTTGTTGATGAATACTCTAGGATGATGCTGTTATGTTACTGAAAGAAATATATGAAGCTTTTAAGATGTTTAAATGGTTTAAAGCTAAAGTGGAAAGAGAAAGTGGTAAAGAGTTAAAATGATTGAGATTAGATAGAGGTGGTGAGTTTATTTATGATGAATTCACTAACTTTTGTAATGAGTATGGAATTAAAAGACAGGTTTCTACACCGAGGACACCACAATAGAATGGGATTGCTAAAAGGAAGAGTAGATCTATTATTGATTGTGCTAAAACACTAATGATTGAAAAGGATGTTGCACAGATGCACTGGAGAGAAGCTATTAGTACTATTGTAGACACATTGAACTAAGTTAAACTGAAGAAAGATTCAAACAAAAAACCCTATGAGTTACTGTATGGTTACACACTGAATGTAAGTTATTTCAAAATATTTGGAAGTAGATGTTATATTTTAAAAGATGATAGAAATGAGAAATTTGATTCAAAAGGTGATGAAGGAATATCCTAAGGATATTCTACTAAAAAAAAAGCTTACAAATGTTTGAATAAGGCTACTAACAAAATGATTGAAAATGCAAATGTGAAGGTTGATGAGTTTTTTGAGAAAAATGATGAAGAAAGCAAAAATGAACTAGAAGATTATGATAGATTTACATACATTGAGCAACCTAACACTCTACTTGAGCAACAATGTGGCATTACCAAGAAATAGGACAATGATACCGAGCAACAACCTATATAGACCAAGAATCATGAAATAGTTACCGAGGAAGATCATGATCCTACACTGAGTGGAGAACACAATGAAGAATAAAAAATTGAAGCAGTACTTAAAAAATTTGTGAGGAGACACCATCCACAAAATCAAGTTATTAGAGATAAGAAAGCTGGCATGGTGACACAAAGTAAGTTGAGAAACAACACATGCTTAGTTTTTGAATTTGAACCTAAAACTATTAGAGATGCACTTAAAAATGATGAATAGATTAAAGCCATGAATGAAGAAATAAAGTAGATACTAAAAAATAAAACATGGAAATTGGTACCGAGACCAAATGATAAGAATGTAGTTGGAACCAAATGGATATTCAGAAACAATTTGAATGAAAATGGTGAAGTCACTAGGAATAAAGAAAGACTTGTATGCAAAGGATATGCACAAGAAGAAGGTATTGATTATGGTGAGACTTTTGCACCAGTTGCTAGACTTGAAGGAGTTAGAATATTGCTTGCATATGCTGCCTAAAAAGGATTTAAAGTATGTCAAATGGATGTCAAATCTGCATTTATGAATGAAATACTTGAGGAAAAGGTATACATTGAACAACCTGAAGGTTTTGTTGACCCTAATCAGAAGAACATGGTATGTAAGTTGCACAAAGAACTATATGGATTTAAACAAGCACTAAAAGCATGGTATGCAAGACTACATTCCTATCTTATCAATTGTGGATTTGTTAGAACAAGTGACAACAACAATTTATACTTGAAAGGTGAAATTGATGATAAAATTCTTATTGCTGAAATTTTTGTTGATGATATCATATTTGGAGGACATGATAATTTATGCAAATCATTTGCTGATGAAATGAAAAAAGAATTTGAAATGTTAATTTTTGGAGAGATTAAATTCTTTCTTGGTTTGTAAATTTTACAACAAAGTTAAGGCATATACATCACTCAATCGAAGTATATAAAAGAAGTGTTGAAGATCTTTGGCATGGAAGATTCAAAACCGGTCAGTACACCTATGGTCACAGGATGAAAATTGACAAAGGATGATCAGTCAACTGAGGTAAATCAGACATTATAGAGATCAATGATTGGAAAGTTGATGTATGTTGTGCATAGTAGACCAGATATTGCACATGCAGTTGGAATTGTAGCAAGATTTTATGCTAATCCTAAAGAATCACATATAAATGTTGTTAAAAGAATTTTGAGATACTTGAAAACCACAAAAAAATATGGTTTATGGTACAAGAAAGAGGACAATTTCAAACTGAAAGTTTACACAGATGCAAATTGGGCTGGAAACATTAATGACCAAAAGAGCACTATTGGTGGAGCATTATTTTTGGGAGAAAGATTAGTTACTTGGATAAGTAAAAAACAAGGATGCATTTCTCAGTCCACTGTCGAAGAAGAATATGTTGTTGCTACTACTAATTGTTGAAACATTGCATGGATAAAAAAACTTTTGAAAGGTATGAATGAAGAGATCACAAACCTAGGGATAATTTATTGTGATAACACACGTGCTATAAACATTTCTAAGAATCCTATGATGCATGCAAAGATAAATCATATATCTAAAAAATATCACTACTTGAGGGAACAAGTACATGAAAAGTAAGTGAAATTGGAATTTATGAAATCAAAAGAACAACTTGGAAATGTATTTACTAAACCCTTACCTAAGGATACATTTGAGTACTTGAGGACTAGACTAGGGGTCCATCCCCCGTCTGTCAGTCACTAAGGTGATCAGAAGGTTGCATCAACATATAATTTATTAGATTATTAAATGATGTTGATGCATATTTCTCACACTTTAGGTTTTCTAAGGTTGTGAAAGCTAGAAGATGGAGAACAAACTAAAACTACATATTGGTACATGAAAGGTACTTGATCTGAATCGAACACTAAAGATAATATTTTGACTACTGAAGAGTTATTTATTATTTTTGGAATTATTTTCAAAGGGAGAGAGAATCAATGAAATATTTATCCTAAGGGAGACAAGACTATATGGAGAGAAGATATACACAAGAAAAATATTAAATCCACTAGGAGAGTTTGCATGGAGTATTAATGTTGTGTCATGATTAAACATATAAAATATATAAGCTAGGGAGAGCTTACTGAGTTACAACATTTTCTTATAGAGTTGTAGAACAGATGTTTGGTATTCTATGGTATATTTCATATTGTGTTTCCATCAATGCCAAAGGGGGAGATTGATAAGCTACAATTGATTGAATAACTTGAAGGAAAGTTTGACAAGTGAAAGACAATGATTGATGATCACCGAGCTACTAAAGTATATGTAAGATGATTAATCAGTTAATGTATTGTCATTGATGTCAAGTAGTTTTGACTGTACTTATCATGATAGTTACAAACATCCAAGGAAGGAAAATGGTAAAGGAATGATATATCTACATGAATATGAGATGGATATGGAAGATATAGATATGGTATACATTGGGTAACTTATTGATGAGTCTATGGCATTATATTGATGACTTGATTATATTACATGATTATATTATGTATTGAAGATTAGAACTGAACAAGTTTGTGTGGTTGGTAAATGAAGATTTTTGTATACACCGAGCAAGTGTAGTGTATACTGAGTATAGTATTAACTGAGTAGGTAATCACTGACGCATTCTGGTATTGACCGAGTGAAAGAAATAAATGGATTTTATAACAACAGACTAAAATTGATGAGTTGGATAATTGCTTATGATTCTGAGGTAGAAGATAATATTTGTTATGATGATCAAACAACTAAAAAAATTCAAGATTGATTGAATGAAGGAGAATGAAACGTGTTAATGGCACAACTATCGAGGAAGGTTAAAACAAAAAAATGAATGGTGAAGATTAAGAGGCAAAATCTATGGATGAGAAGAAAATGGTTTATGATGTTTATATAAGGAGACATGAGATTCGTTATTGAGTCTGGGATTTTTTGATGTTGCAGGAGAACTCTGGTGAAAATGATTATTTTCATGCAACACTGATCAAACTGGTTGAAGATAGAACTAAGTAGAACTACAGACAACATTGAGCGTCAGAGAAAGGATATACCAAGCAAAAAAGAGTTGGAGGAAATAAATATGTTGAATTAATTATTAATCAGAGGTATTTTGAGCTTAGCATAGATCTAAAAATCTACATTTAATTAAAGTTGTATTTGAATCAGATCATTACTATATTAGTTTAACCATTATTATAGATAAATCTCTTATACTGAATGCATGGTCAAAGGAGAACTATTAGTGATAAATCCTCTAACTAGGTCACACCTCATAGTTTGTTTTGTAACCTTTAACAAGGTTCGCTCCTAATCGAGCTCACTTCAGAAGAGTGAATTATGTTGGGTTATTGAACTGAGGTGGTTTTTCCCCTAACAGGGTTTCCACATTAAAAATGTACGTGTTATATGTGTATGATGCATTGAATTGCTATTTTACTTTACACATTTCTATAACTGGATAGATTAATGAACAAAGTACTTAATTTATTGATATTCGATAGATGAAGATAAAGACACAATTGATACGTTACTAAGTTGATTATTTGATTGAAAAGTTTTAATATATACATCTGATAGATTTGGGATTGTAGGATAACTGAACTTAACTGATTCACCCCCCCTCTTAGTTATCTAACATTAAGATCCTTGGTTTGGGGGATTATGTCCTTAAACTTAGCGATATCATATCTCCTTTCAGTTTTCCCATGATATTCATCCTTCTCTTTCTTTCTTCTACTTTATTGTGAGCATGAGGTGAACTCATACTCCCGCTAAAGTGGGGGCTAAATGTACCATTTTAAAAAGTAAGCGCCTTTATTAGGTGTTCATTTTTAGCCCCATTTTAGCAATGTATAAGTTCCCACATTGATTTCATATCCTCCTAGCACTTGTGTATTATTCAAATCAATATTATTTGTACAAAACTCAAGAATGGCTCTAACTTATATGCTTGATGTCCCATTTTCCATCCTATCACATAATTCATCTTCCACTTAGGTCCTTTACATGCATTTTTGGATTCCATAATTTGCCTTGATTTCCTAACAGACTGAGACATTCACCACCCCATTGTAACACACTCCCTTAGGTCTTGGGATAAACTTTAAAAAGTATGCCTAGAATAGGTCAACTAAGTTGGCCTTATCCTAGGGATTTTTACTTTAGTAAGATCTAGGCCTGATGCAGGGGTTTATCTTGTAAATCTTTAATTGGGATTGGCCTTGTGAAATCTAAGCCCTAAAATGTGTATAAAAGGAGACCTCTTCCTCTCATTTTAATATCTAGATCCACCTTTATGAAATCAAGTAAGTTATTGTGCATTCAAGAGATTCAAGTTGAAGAAATAATATATTAGTGAAGGCATCCATTATCAAGAATTCAAGTGAAAGGAAGCCATCGATAATTTCAAGTCTTCATTTCATCATTTCCATCATGCATCCAAGGAATTTACTTCCACATATATAGCTTCTTTCCCCCATTGGAGGCCAAGCAAAGGAATTCTCAATCAAGGGAGGAGATATACATTCATCCATCAAGTCTTCCTCTTCTCTTTCTTCCTCAATCCAACATTGTGGTAAACTAAAACATCAATCATTCAAGGGTTTGGTTTCATGATTTGCTATTGGATTTTTATGGAGTCCAAGCTATTGCATCAATACTTTTGATCATCTCCAAAGAGGCATTGCATCATTAAGGCATAAGGTGATGTATGTTTTAGATATAGATTATATTCTATCTTTCCTTATGCAATTTCAGTTTCATTTCAAGGTTGATTCCTATACATGGGCTTGACTAAGGAAAGCCCCTTTCAGATACTCCTAAGAGTTATTTTTGTTGTCATTAGTTATGAGGAAGTCATAGTGTTTGTCAAAGTCATCCTGTAATGAAGGAAAGACAACTCGATAAAGCAGAGAAAGCTATTTGGTAAAAGGAAATAAGGAACAAGGAATTTTGGTAAAGGCAAAGAAAGTATGGGCACCGGGAAAAGGCATAACTGAGCACTGAACCAAGAAGAGAAGATAGTTACCGACTTAAGGAAAATGTGTTACCAAGCATAGAAGGCCGACACTAGAATAAACTTTTAGTACATTGAATTTGGACACCAAACATAAAACGGTTTACTAATCTCAAGGAGATCATATAAAATAATATTGGAGATTGAAACATGATGATTACACATGATTACGAGGTGAGATATACCAATAAGAATAAAGGATGGAATATGCATTGGAGGAGTAGCCAATGCTAGCACCACTTGAAGAAATGATTCTAGAACACCTAGTCTACCACTTCTAGAATTGTATAAATGGATTAGAGAAGTATAGAATCTATGTGACATGTATGAATGTGAAGAGGAGATTGCATGTATGAAGAAGATTATTGAGAAGGTAATGAACAATGAAGTCACTGAGTACAAATCAGTGAAGAACAATTAGATATTGTGATTCAGAAGTACACAATATGAGGTAATGAGTTAATGAGTACAAAGAATTTGATAATCACATGTTTGATGCAAGTTTGACAAACATATTTAGTGTTACTGATTAGAGATTAATCAGAGTTGTAAAAGTCTCTTAACTGAGAAGATCCTAACAGATCTTATTTGTAAATCCTTTAACTAGGTGCAGTTCTTAGATTATAATTGTAAAATCCTTTAACAAGCTAGACTTAGAAGTCTTAAGACTCTTAACCAGGTTAATACTCTTAATAGGGTAAGATATCATAAATAACTAAAAATTGTAGCTCTAATTGAGAAAACTTTATTCTGCATTAGTGAAGTCTTTTGGGTGTTATCCCCACTACAGTTTTTATCCTCTAATAAGGATTTCTGCAATACCAAATAATTGTGTTATGTGTTGACTATTATATCTTTTATATTTTTCATGTGATGCATGAAAACACAATGGAATCAGTAAATGGTTAGAAAGGAAAATTTAATTTATTTAAAAGTGTTTTACAGTACTGATTCACCACTCCCCTCTCAGTACTCACCTATTGCATATCTAATCCAATAATTGGTATCAGAGCAAAGTCTCTTATTAAGAAGTTTAATCACTTGAGAGAGAGGGAAGATCTGGAGGAATGGAGAGCTATAGGTATGAAAGGGTGATTGACAATATGAAAATGGAATGGAAGATGACCAATGAAAAAATTGATGAATTAAGGAGAAAACTGGTGCATTCAATCAACAAGAGGAAGGAGCTTGCACACCAACTGAAAGATACTCAAGATCAGGTTGAGAAACTTGAAGAACAGTCAAAGGGAAGCATGTCTGATGACTCTGATGCTATCATAGAAGAACTATCTAAAAATAATAAGATGCTTGTTGATTAGGTGAAGACATTGAAAATAGAACAAGAAGCATAGTCGGTAAGGATGTGTGAAATCCTTGAATAAAAAGGAAAAGCTAAGGATGAAAAAAGAATAGTTGAAGAACAAAGAAGGTAAATGAATACAAAACTGGATGAGAAAGATAGAGAAATACTAAGGTTGACACAAGTTCAATATAACATGTCAGACCAACTAGTCGGTGCAAATTAGGAAGT
Organism: Chamaecyparis obtusa; assembly: GCA_027943335.1. NCBI lineage: Eukaryota > Viridiplantae > Streptophyta > Pinopsida > Cupressales > Cupressaceae > Chamaecyparis > Chamaecyparis obtusa. Next base: position 301,818 of record BSBK01002104.1, read on the forward strand.
TGCTAGGAGAGTTGGAGAGATTGCTAACTTGAGAACTGAAAATGAACACCTAAAAAGTGAATTGAAAATGGAGAGAGATGCTAATGAAGTCTTGAAAATAAATGAAGCATTGAAGATTTTGGATGAACAGTTAATAAATCAAAGACAACTGAAAGACACTGATGGACTTCGATACAATGAAAACAACACTACAAGAAGGGTGAGACCTCCAAGAAAGAATCCAACTGAGATAAAGATGCTACCCCACTAAAGTCAAAGAATCCTACATGATATCATTGTGGGAAACTAGGATATACAAAAAATGTCTGTAGGAGCAAAAGAGGTAATTTATTGAATACTCCTAAGTTTAATGGTCATTATTACAAATGTAATAAGTTTGGTCATAAGGCATTTGAATGCAGAGCAAGAATTGTTAACACTCCAAGGAAGCCAAGATTTGAAGGTTACTATAACAACTGTAAGAGATATGGTCATAAATCTGGAGAATGCAGGTGTCAAAGGAAAAATGAGAAATGGGTCCCTAACTGATAGAATACTGGCAACAATCGATAAGGACCTACTATACCCTGGGATTATAATACAAGAAACACATGTACTGTGCATGTGGAATATTTGGTCACATTGTTACAAATTACTTTAGGATGCATGGTATGAACAACATGAAATCATGGAGAAAAATTGGAATGGCTTGTTTCCATTATCACAAAGTCGGTCACCTAGCCAAGGACTACATGTATCAAAATAAGGATTGAACTGATTGAAAAGAATTAAGTCAACATTGATGAAATTAGAGAGCATATGAACAAGACTTGGAGAAGGAAGTCACAAGATGATGGAACAAAACTGAGAACAAATGATGGCACCAAATCCATTGGATCAAGTGCACCTATATTCACTTAATTGGTTAAAGGTATGTATAGGAGCTAATAACCTAAAGTTTATCTTCAATCAGTTCTTAGAATTAGTGCAAAGATCTATATTAGCATACTAAGATGCATTTGGATAAAAGTTGTGAAGTGAACATTTCATTTGTTGATTGGTAAAGTGTTTGAGATATTTTGTTCCATTCGGTGAAGGAAAGTGTAGTTTGGTTAATAGTAAAATGAAGTTAGGTAAGAAGCATTAAATGAAAATTATAGCTGTTGGTATCCCTAACCAAGGAAAAATTATAAATAGAGGGCATGCTATTTTATTTTTACCTTACACTTTTGCGAGCACTTTGAATCATTGATAGAGACGAGATTACAGAATAATTTTGAGCGATCAATTGAGTATCCCGAGCATCTACAAAGAACATTTAATGTATTTCAAGAATTTATTGAACCAAGCTCATAGATTTTAATTACTATTCAATTGGAACCCTAGTGTTTGTTGAAACTATTTCAAGATCAAGATGGCACCCAAGATACAAAAACCAATTATAGTCGAGAAAATTGATCCTATAAATCTGAAGTATAAGCTTCCTCCCATCGTTGCTATGGAAATTGACAAAGATGAAGCCTTATCCTCAATCCCTCCAAGATTTATATTGATTGAAGATATTCACGCCTTCATCCACTATAAAATTGAAGACATATATCAAGGACAGATTGACACATCATACAAAAATTTGTGTGTAAATGGGAATTTGAACAATGACCACACACTTTTGTAGACTAAGGGTTTGGTCCATGCTATGCATATACCGACGGTTTTAAAACATGAATGGATGAGGATTGTATTAAGCAGAGTTCATGATCAGTTTATGTGGTTTGATGGGCTAGTGAAAATTACAAAAGATGTCTTGCACATAGTAACATGATTTATGGTTGGTGAATAGACCGAGGGCTTACAAGAAAACTGATAAGAATAAGTTATGTGAGCTCACCAAAGATAAATGGGATGGAAGAGGACTAAATTTATCTACAGTTGAAGATCTGTAATTGAATTTTTCATCCAACATCATATCCTACCAGATATTTCAATCATCTCGAGTAGACAGTGTACCTTGTGGAGCAGTTGACATAGCATCTAAAATTGTCAAAAAGGATATGAAGGTAGATCTTTGTGAAATATTATTGAAATACTTGGATAACAACATGAAGACCATAAGGAAAGAAAAGACAAATGCATTGAAGTTTAGACCACTGTTGGTATGTATTTTCTTTTACTTCCAAAATTCCTTTCTTATAGTCGGTGAAGTTACTTGGAAAGCAGATAAACCCATTGTTTATTAGATTAATGAGTTTATTCAAGGCATGAGCTATCATTTTTATTTGACCATGAATTATTAGTTTAGTAAATTTCAAACTATAATAAATAAAAGATTCAAAATTCTCCCTCAGTTAGTGGAAGAGTACAAAGATGAATTATGTTTTGAGGTTGATACATACATTTGCATCATAAGGGTTGTAGAACCTAGAACTGAGTGGTTACCACCTATGGGTTATGAGATAAATATATATGATGCAACAATTCAAATAAAAGGATTATTGGAGAAACTGGTTGACAGAAGTTCAACTCGGTATGGAACATATGAAGAGGTAAATGAGAAAATAAGGGTAGGTATATTGATCCCTAAGACAATCAAGAAGACTAGCAAAATGATAAGAACACTATTTGAGAGTCTAAGCATTACTGCTACTGAAGATGAAGAAGTTTCTGAGCCTTTAGAGATCAAGGGGAAGAATATTAGAGTAAAGAAGGAAACCTATAGTACAACTGGTACTAGACCATTAACAAGGTCTACTTCCACACCGAGAGAAAAGAAGAAAGCAAAAGTAGAACCAATGAAAACAAAGACTTATGTTAGAGAAAACAAGGCTACTAGAAGGCCTAGAAGGAAATTGAAATTGCCAAAATAGAGTGATACCGAGTTGGATGACCTATCACAGTTTAAGTTTGCACCAAGTAAAGAGGTGAAAAGTCTTGGTGAATTGCTCAAGACACTTGAGAGATATAGTGGTCATCCAGTCATGAAACATATAAAATATGACACAAGGAATCACAAGGAGAATAATAATATTGAATAGACATTCATTAATAGATGTCGCATAAGTTTAGGATGACATCATTTGAAGTGGCACACAATCTTGAAGGAGAACTTTATCAAAAAATAGATGCTAAATGGAAGTATGCACTTGCTGTCAATAAAGAAATGAGAGAAAGGTCCCTTGCAATCACTTTCTTGGACCTTACAAAGAGAGGAATAAAAAATACATTACAAGAATACTCAAAAAGATTCCTAGTAAAAGATAGAGCTTTGAGAAGTGTGGTCGATAAACTAGAAGTTCAAAAAGACACTGGTGATCTTTGGAGAAAGATCTTCTCTATGGATCAACTAATTATTAAAGGAGTCAAAGGGAAATATGACAAATCTAAAATAGTTGAATTGATAACAAATCAAGAAGAAGTCATCATTGAATATATAATGGAGCAAGATCCAAATGATATGGTAAAAGTTGATGAAGATGTCATGGCAACCGAGGCCATAAATACATAAGTAATGGATGTAGATGATTCTTCCAAGGCAAGATTATTGGTAGAAGATCCCATAATTGTGTAGGTATTAAATTTTCCTAAGATAGAGGTGACATGATATGCACCTACTAAATTTGATGCCCCTATCGAGCCAGCATAGGATACTGAAACTAAGGAGACTGAGAAGACACAAGAGACTGAAACTACACAAGGTCAAAATGAAGAGTCAGTAACTCCTACTGAGACCATAGGACAACAATAGGAACAAGAAAAAGAGAAAGACAAGGTAGAAGAGAAGAAAGAAGAAAAATAGGAGAAGAACGAAGAAAAGAAATAAGAAGAGAAAAAGAAAGGAAAAAGAAGATAAAACTAAGGAGACATCTACATAATCAAATGCAAAGAAGGCATCTACTTCTAAGGGAAAATAAAATAAGAGAAAGTATGAGAAAGAGGTTGCTATAAGTGAAGTTATTGTTATTCCAAAGGTTGATTACTTAACCATGAGCCCAAAGGAACTCTCTGAGTTCAGAGATTTGTTGAAGAGGAAAGCTGCTCAAGATAAGCTCATAACAAAGAAGTAGAAAATAGATGTTTTGGTGAAGGTTAAAAGTATTTTGAATGAGATTTTACCTAAGGCCACAATGAATAGAAAAGGAGACTTTTAAAATCATTTGAGAGAACTGGTTAGTCAGATTAACCAGTCAGGCAAAGATACAACCGAGTATATGCTACATGTTCATAAGAAGGAGATGGAGACAAAGGTGATTAGAGAAATTATTCAATTAGTTGCTTTTGACAAGGTAACTCTTTATGAGTTAATACTGAATTGGAAAATGAGCTTCAAGCAATTATTTTATTGTTTCAACAGATTTGTTTGATTTCAAATTTCACAAAGGAGATAAGAGAGAATGATAATAATGTGGAAAAAGAGCTCACCGAGCAGTTATCTAAAATTTCCACCGAGCCTAAGTCAATAAAAAAATACTATGAGAGGCTAAAACACTTGATGGGAGTGCAATATGAGTTCAGAAATGAGGAGAATCAGATCATAATGAATCCACTTTAACTCTAAACAATTTCGATACCACACATAGAATCTCTACAGATCTAGATTCACAAGGCAAAAGATTTGGTTAGCACACCGAATGTAAGTGCTATGGACAGTATGATAAGTCTAACAATAGATTTGAGTGAGAAAATAATTGTGCTATAGACACTTAAAGACACATAGAAGGCATCACTCAAGGATGCACATGATAAGTACAAAACTATTTTGACAAGATCCCCACATTGGAAAAGAAGTAACTTAATATTTTTGACATTTTTGTTAAAAAGGGGGGAAATAATAAGTATGCAGAAAAGGAGGAATACATATAGTATTTGGATAAGTATAGTAAAGGGGAGAGTATGTAGAAATATGTATGCAGTATGGATATGTACCATAGATATTACTTTAGGGGGAGTAATATGTTTACTGAGGAATAAGAATGGACAAAGACAAATTTTGAATTTTGTTGATGACTTTGAGGTTTTTAAGAAACAGACCAAACTAATACCAAAGGGGGATATTAATAATCCTAAGAGTTATTTTTGTTGTCATTAGTTATGAGGAAGTCCTATTATTTGTCAAAGTCATTCGGTAATGAAGGAAAGATAAGTCGGTAAAGCAAAGAAAGCTATTCACTCAAAGGAAATAAGGAACAAGGAATTTTAGTAAAGGCAAAGAAAGTATAGGCACTGAGAAAAGGAAGAACTGAGCATCGAACTGATAAGAGAAGATAGTTACTAAGTTAAGGAAAATGTGTTATTGAGCATAGCAGGCCAACACTAGAAGAATCTTTTCGTACATTGAATCTGGAAACCAAATAGAAAACAATTTACTAATCTCAAGGATATCATATAATAGAACATTGGAAATTGAAACATGATGATTACACATGATTACGAGGTGAGATCTACCAATAAGAATAAATGATGAAATATGCATTAGAGTAGTAACCAATACTAGCACTGCTTGAAGAGATGATTCTAGAACACCTAGCACCACTTCTAGAATTGTATAAATGGGTTAGAGAAGTATAGAATCAGTGTGGCACATATGAATGTGAAGAGGAGATTGCATGTATGAAGTAGATTATTGACAAGGTAATGAATAGTGAAGTCACTGAGTACAAAGAAGTGAAGAACAATTAGAGATTGTGATTCAGAAGTGAATCTACCGAGTACTGAATTATTAGTGTGAAAGGTACACAGTATGAGGTAATGTGTTAATGAGCACAAAGAGTCTGATAAGCATATTTTTGATGCAAGTTTGACAGACATATTTAGTGTTAATGATTAGAGATTAATCAGAGTTGTAAAGGTCTCTTAATCGAGAAGATCCTAACATATCTTATTTGTAAATCCTTTAACTAGGTGCAATTCTTAGATTAGAATTGTAAAATCCTTTAACAAGGTAGACTTAGTAGTGTTAAGACTCTTAACCGGGTTAATACTCTTAATAGGGTAAGCTATCAAAAATAGCTAAACATTATAGCTCTAATCGAGAAAAATTTATTTTGTAGTAGTGAAGTTTTGTGGGTGTCATCCCCACCGCAATTTTTATCCTCTAACAAGAATTTATGCGTTACCAAATATGTGTGTTATTTTTTGACTATTATATCTTTTATATGTTTCATGTGATGCATGCAAAAGCTATGGAATCATTAAATGGTTAGAAAGGAAAGTTTAATTTATTTAGAAGTGTTTTACAGTACCAATTCACCCCTCCCCTCTCAATACTCACCTATTGCATACCTAATACAACACTTTCCATAATATTTTCCCCTTCTTTTCTATGTAGGAACATGTTGCAGAGTTTTGGATCTAGATTTAGGAATATCAGAACCAATTACAATATCTCCATAAGTTTCATCTATTTCAGAGTTAAAAGGACTAGGTCAAATTTATGAAACATAGTCCAGGACTACATTGTCTAAGTTGGCATTGTCCTTTGGGACTAAGATATTCATAGACAAAAGTTACCGACATCAAAGTTCTAGATCTAGAACCTTACTTGATTCCAACATCTCTACGACAGTCAAAATCATATTTGTAGGTCACTCTTCCTCTTCTTGTTTTTAAGGTGAGTTAATTCCTCCTATTTTTGTCTTGCATTTTCTTCTACATATCAAATCCATATTGCTTTCATCATTTACATATTAGTCACATCACACAATCACACTTTAGTCAATAAGGAATACCCAAATCTCCCTAGATCTTGCATTAGCATCCCATCATCCTTTTTGAGTTGTGCTAATTAGATTTGTTTAAGGGTGGGTTTGTATTCCAATGCATAATAGGATCATTGGTGAGTAATCTACATCCTCGCATTGCTCACCAGTTTATATTATACAATTAGGTTTTTAGATCTCTGTCAAATGCGGTAACATAAGAGTAACTTTGTTTGCCTTGATAAATTAGGGCTTATCTTGATATCTTTTCCCAATTTGGTGATCAAGCAGTTACAATCAAAATTTCTGGAGATAATTTTGTATTTTACAATTGCATATTTCTAGGTTTTCAAGACACTCTGCTAGATGACGGTGGATGGCATTATTTCAACAAAGCATTCCAACAACTCTCTGTCTATAATAGACTACAATAGGTTTCTTGCATTTCATTAGTACCTTCTCCTATCAAAGCAATGACTTTGGTTTTAGATAACATTAAATCTCTTATCCCTCGATGCACTGACAACTTTCATAGTGATGTGTGGAATGATGATGTCCTTGTTACAAGTAGCGGTTGTCATTGCACCAAAAGATCAACCTGTTAATGCTCGATACAATCACTAGACTTATAGAAGACACAGGAGGTGGTTAAACCATGTCACGAATCCCGAGGGGAGCGCTGACCATTTTTCCAACAATCTCCCCCTCAGCGTTACCCGAGGGGATTCAAACTTGTGACCAAGCTTTGATACCACTTGTTACAAGTAGTGGTTGCCGTTGCACCAAAAGATTGACCTGTTAATGCCTGATACAATCACTAGACTTATAGAAGACATAGGAGGCGGTTAAACCATGTCATGAATCCTAAGGGGAGCGCTAACCATTTTTCCAACAGTCCTACAGTATCTCCACACACCATATCATCAATTAAGATAGATTTCATTTCTGTCTCAAATCAAAATACCCAAGTCTTACTAGGCTTATCTTTTTCTATTTGTGTCTGTATTGTAGGCTTCTTTGTAACAATAGCAGGCAGCTAATATTGTACTAAAGATAAATGAAATGTTCAAAGCTCATGAAGATGGAGAAATCAGTCCCTTAGCTTATGACACTGCCTAGGTAGCAATGATTCCTACCTGGGATAGATCTCAAACCCCACACTTTCCTTAGGCCATTAAATGACTTATCGGTAATCAGCTACACAATGGTTCATGTGGGCTTCCTTCAACCTTTCTCTTATGCGATTGTTTGTTTTGTTCTCTCGCTTCTCTTGTTGCCCTTCTGACTTGGAATACAAGACACTCTAATGTAGAAAAGGTTATGTTTATGTTTCAAAACATTATTAAATTATGTTGTTTAAGTTTTCATTATTAGAGTATTTAAAGTTTGATTTATGACAGGTTAAAGTATTTGATTCTATTTGTAGGCATTCATTTCATTGAGGATTATTTGAAATCACCAGAGAAAGAGGAAACCTTATCTCCAAATTGAAATAATTTTTCCCACATTGATGAAGAAGGCAAAATCTCTAGGAAAGAATCCCCCTCCTGTATAATAATGCTTCTTGATGAAGAAGTGACCAACACTACTCATAGAGTAAAAGATTTGCTAATGCCTTTGTTGTATATGAGATTTTATTTACTATTTTTCAATATCAAATGAAAGGTTCTTTCATTATGTCCTTTGCAATTTATTTATAAAAACATGATTTAAGGAAAAGTTACTATTAAAACTTGATTTAAATTTATGGGCGAAATTCCTTTGGTCCAAGTTATTATAAGAGTCAATGGTAGTGTCCATGTTTTAATTTTAAACCTATTTTTATTTAATTAAGAGCATATTTAAAAGCCTTTATTATTGCTGTACAATTTAGTTCTTTTTTCTATTAGTTTATTATGATAGTGTCCATGTTTTAATTTTAATACTATTTTAGAAAATATAGTTGTATTCACTAATTAAATGATTATATGATTATAGAATGATTATTTGAAGTCTTATACACGTATTTCTCGCATTGCTCGAGTTGTGAATATAATACTTTATGAAAGTTCTTTTACCTTCATAATCCATCATTCTCACCCTATTTTCCTCCCATATTCTGCCTATCATGCCCATATTCTCGGTATGTTCTTTATTTATAAAGATTAGCATTTATAGAAACTTCAATTTGATTTCCACAGTTATTGTACCAGTTTATTAATATCTCTGTGTGCATCAAAATTCTTCTCTAAGGATTTTTTTTCCCCTTTCATTTTTGCTTTTGCATATTTATTATTGTAGATATGTGTTTGCAAGAAAGAAAATCTGTAATGTACTGCTTGACACCGATTAGTACATTATATTAATGATTAGGATTGAAGGTATTAATGATTCTGTAACTCACTTTGCCATTGCTTGAAGAAAATGGACAAATTAAGATATGGCATAAAAGTACATTATATTAATGATTAGGATTGAAGGTATTAATTTAAAAACTTGCAGAAGTTGCACAGGGTGATGACAAGGTTGCAAAAATCAGAGGGGAAATATTTGTAGATTTTTTTTTTTTTTTTTTAATATTGAATCAAAGTAAAAATTTATAATGAGAAAGCAGTTAACAAGATAGTGAACAAGGTGTTGAAAGAATGGTAGATTTTTATATTAGGGATCATTAATTAGAGAAAATATTATTATGATTGTTCTAGATTTATGGTGTATATTTTTCTATTTGATATTTTGAATCATATTTAGCAATCTATTATTAGGAAGAGGATGATGGAAAAATGTAAAAATATACATAATATTATTAGTAAAAAATGTATTTGGCATTTTGGAAGTGAAGCTGAATCATTTGGAGTGCCGAAAGAAAAGCAAACAAAAGGGGGAAATATGACACAACAAGAGATTAAAACTCTGGATATGTCTTGGAGATTCATATATGAAAGGATAAGCCTTCATTTAAGTGATTGCCTGGTGCGCACCACACACATTAACGGTTATAAGAATCCTCATATTAGCTCTTACAAGTTGTCCATTTTTATTCTGTGTGTTAAGAGCCTCATCCATGGTAAAAATGTTGACCAATGGAGGGGGGTTTGGTGTATCACCCATTTGTATTTTCAAGCAATGGCAAAAAGCTGTTAGTACCCACTGATAACACTGCTTAAGGTTTCAGTGCGACCAAGGGCCTTCTAGTAACAAAGTTGATAGGGAAAAAGGGCACGTCACAACAGTATTGTGAGACCTCTCAATCAAATGGAGATATCAACCACACAATTGTGTCACTGCTGGATATCACCTTAGATGCCAACATATGCATTTCGGACTACAAAGCTGCCACTTTACTCCTCATTCTGCACGTTTTCCCACCATTGTTTCAATGGTATTTCTATGGGTAAAAAATCGACTGCATGTTTTGATTTGCAGTGATTTTCGTGTAAAAATGAAAAATTTATAAGTAAAAACCCAAAGCCATTTTGAACAACCCAGTAGTTTTTTCAATAAGAGCTCATTATTTTTTCTATTTATTTCCACTTTTTATGTTTTGACCCATGTTTGACCAGTTTATTGAATAACCGAGGCAGAACAGTTCTAATCAGTATGGGTAAGGTGATGGGCACCCGGTACCAGCGGTTGACCATTGGTTTTTTCTGGATTTCGCTACTATTTTTATGATTATATCATGATTTTGAATTTCCTATCTTTAAATTTTGGCTTTTAGGCTGCAGGATTGAGGTTTGCAAGGATGCAATATAGTTTAAAGATTCTAACTCTCCAAAGAATTTAAAATGAATTTAAATATCAAATGCTATTAGACTGATTAAGATGCCATCATCCCAGCATCTCACAGATGCAAACCAACACAGACCAGTGCCAATACGCAGTTACATAGATGGGCACGCACATATTGGCACATACATATCTGCTAAGCAAGAAAAAAAACTCTGCATATTGTGTAAATGTATATAGGAACAATAGAGGAACATGTATTGCTTAGGTAGACGAGGTGGTAAGAGCCAACAGATAATATTAGGGAGAGAATGTCAAATTGCTTTTTAAACTGAAATGATCCAATGCTATAGGGCGATTCATTTTGCAAGATATTTTGAGATACTGGCCCAATCGTGTATATTGATGGACAGAACTTTCAATAACGTTTTACTCTGCACTTCTTTATTAGTTTTCTATAGACTATATTAGGTACAATTTTATATGGATCTAAATATCATGTATGTTTTAAAATGTTATATAATTGTATTGAAAAATGGTGAAACTTTAGTCACATTTAAATACACTAATATTATTTAATGAACTAAACATAGGATAATATATATTAAGTATCTCATATGATTTTATATATTAAAATAAAATTATTAATAATAAATATTTATTTTAATATAAATTATTTTATATATATATATTTTTATTATAGATTATAAAATTTTAAAATTTTATATTTAATAATTATATTTTTAATTTCTACAATTACGATTATTGAAATAAAATTTTGAAAAAAATTATGATTTTTTTATTAATTTAAAAATAAGATAAAATAAAATTCCTCTAACAAGTATATAATAAAAAATTTAAAATTAAATGACATTAAAATGTTAATTTTATTAAAAATTATTTAATATATTACATATTACACTTATTAATAATATTATATTTATATTATAAAATCTTAATATTGTACATCATATATATTTCATTATTAAGTATTCAACATATAAAAATAAATTATAAGTATTATTTTATTTTCAAAATTTCTTTTAATGATAAATTATAATTATAATTAATTATAAAATTAAAGGCAAGTATTGGCAAGTACGTGGCACTTGTTCATTAAGAAATTCTTCTTGTTAACATTTCTAATATACATTATGAAAAATGAAAAGTAAGATTATATATATGATTAAAATTTAAAATTTAGTTATGAATGTCATAACCTCTACAATTTAACTTGGTGTAAAAAATATCTCTAATTTATAAAAATAAATTGTAACTTCTAATATTGTAAAATTTATACTTTATATTATAGATAAAAATAATTATATATTAAATGCTAAATGCTAACAGCAAATACATGTAAATAAAAATTGGTAGAAAATGTCTCCAAACTTCTAAAAATTGTAACTTATAATATTATAAAAAAATTATACTTTACATTGTAGATATAAATAGTTACAAGTTAAATACTAAATACAAATAGCCATTATATAAATAAAATTTAACTTAGACAAAAGATATCTCTCAACTTACTTACCATTCAACTCCCTGAAATTAGCTGCGCTCATTTGTGTGTACAACTTCTCTTGCTGAAAATCCTAACTCCTTCCTTTGTTGTTGCAGCAGCTTCCATGATGAACACCACGTTATTCCGTAAATTATATGTTGTCGCAGCTTCCCCCGCGAATTCCAATTTACGCTGCAAACTGTTTTCGATACATCCATTCCATTTTCGCAATGTTTTCTCAACAGAAGCTCAATCACAAACCCTCTTTTCACAGTTTGCCTCCTCCAAACTTAACATGTCTGTGGCCGACATTACTCGAATTCTCAAGTTGCAACCCCAATTGCAGAACCTTCGCACCCTCTACAACGTAGAGAAGGTTATTCATTCGTTGAAGAAGCGCGGCTGCACTCAACTCCAAATTGCCACTATATTAAGGATGCATCCCAGGCTTATTGGGACCGCAGAAACAACATTGGAACCTAAGCTCCAACTACAGGAAGATTTTGGTGTTGTGGGTCGAGATCTGGCCAAACTTTTGACGAGGAATTCATACTTTTTGTGCCATAGACTCGAGAACAACCTGCTTCCCACGATGGAGTTTCTGAAGAATGTATTTCAGTCCCAGAATATGCTCGTTAAAGCCCTGGTAAAAGCACCAAGAATTCTCTGTTGTAGCTTGGAGAAGACCTTGAAGGCCTCGCTTGCTTTCTGGGAAGGATGGGGGTTTTCTGGGACGGAGCTCGTAAGCTTCTTAAAGGTACATCCGACAGTTCTCCAACGTACGTCTCTAACGCTTGCACAGGTCGATTTCATTCACAAGATAGGCGTTGATAAAAAAAGCAAAATGTTCAAATATATTGTTAATATAGTAGCTATGAACCGCACGAAAACGTTAGAGGCCAAGATTGGGAATATCAAATTCTGCGGGCTCTCGGCTGAAGAAATCTCCCAAGTACTTGGAGCTTCCCCTCTACTCTTTTGTTTGTCCAAGGAAAATGTCTGTGAAAAGATGAACTTTCTAGTTAATAACATGGAGTTCCCTGCAAATTATGTAGCGACGCATCCTCGTTTGTTGCAAATCAACTTGGAAAAGACTATGAGGCCCAGATTTCAGGTTTGGCAGAAAATCAAATCCATCAATGCCTCCGAGCTTCCTCTTTTGACAGTATTGGCAATGCCAGAGACAAAGTTTGTTAACAAAATTATAAAAGGGCATGCTGAATCTAAAATTTTGTGGACAATTTATGAAAATGCCACCTCTACCGCTTCCAACCGCACAAAGAGTTCAACAAAATAACATTTTGGATAGAGAAAGTGAGAGCTAGGTGATCTAGCCATCGGCAGAAGGCAGGTCAGCAAACCCTGCACAAGACGTATTCTGTGTCTAGTTGCTCTTCAAGAAAGGTATGCATTGTAGTTATTAAACTTATTATGTGTGTTAATTGCTACGACTGCAGCCATGTAAGTTTGATGTAATTGTTGAATGATCAATAGACAATTTTTTTGTCATCTGAAAGTCATCTCAAAAATTTTATCATTATTTTTCAAATGGAGATTATGCTATAGGAAGAAGTGAACGATTGTATATGATGTTCAGAAAACAAGTTTTCCAGCCCCAAAATGTTTGCAGAAATTGTGATTATAAGTTTGATTTAAAGCCATGTATAAGACTGGAGTCAGTTTGTTTGTGTTATAAGATGTCACATAAGTCCTTTAAAAATACATAGAATCGGTAAACCAGAACAGCAGGCCTTTCCATTTACAGAGGAAGTTCATCAGCAATTGGACATGGCAAAACATTATTAGTTTGAATTCAATTAATAAGCGGTTTTCAGCAGAGTCTGGGAACTGACATCTGATGAGGTCGAATTCAGGCTCTGGCACGACAAATTTAAAAACTTTATTTCAAGATAAATTTTATTGTTTCCAGTTCATAATAACATCAATTACATGTATCAAAGATGCAAATCCTCTAAAAAATCTGGAGCAAGTTGCAAATTTTAAATTTCAATGAACTGGTTACTTTATTACACTTAGGAGATAACCCAATTTGGAAAAATTCTCATGATTCAGGGAATTTGAGATCATTCATAGATCAAAGAAATTGCTGAGGGTTTAAAGAAGTTGTTGCTAAATATATGCTGAAAATAAAGATGATTGTTTTAAGCTTTCGTATTTATGTTTTTTAATAATGTTTTGAGTCTGTGAAAGAAGGTGAGTCCAAGATTGATTGAGTCTCAGACAAGTTCTACCAAAAAGACAAAGATGTAGAAGGCTCTGCAGGTATCTATTAAATTTTTGTGAGATACTGAATCAAGGCAGCAGCACACGATGCTGCTTGCTTAGCTCAGAAATTTACAAGTCTACCACGGATGCCTGGTCTCTGAAAATTATTCTTTAACCTGGTGTTTGTCATGTCCATATTTTACACATGGACATAACACTCAAAACTTACAATTATTTTTCAGTGCCAACATAAACCATTTCTCTGAGTTTTGGGAATGGGTAAATGGGTTTTGGGGATGATATTTTTCCTTACAGATTTTGTGGATGATGGTTAAAAAAATTCATAAAAATTAATCTTTGAAAAATTGAGTACAAGAAAGAGTAAAAGAAGTTGCAATTTTGATGAAGCTCAAATTTGTACAGTCAGAAAATCTTCTTGTCTTAAGCGTCTTGAATGGAAATTGTACCATTACCAAGATGTTCCTTCATGCCACACCCCTCATGTACCATTTTTGGGAATGACCCACAAACCTGAGGGATGTGCTATTAGAATATTATTATTTTATTACTTTAATGGTCATCTTTTGTATATTATTCAAATTAGATAGATAAGATCATTTCTACGATCTTTTTCAGTTTCTTATTAGAAACTTTCTATTTTGTACATTTGGAAAATTCTTTATAATGATCTCTTCGATTATTTGTTAATACAACAAAGTTTTTACCAATTACTTGTGTAATATGGTATCAGAGCTAAGTTTTCATCCTTCAATTTTTTTTTATAATTTCATTGAATTTTTTTCAAATTTTTTTGTGGGATTGTTGCTCTTTGTTCCTCAAACCCGACTAGGGTTTTCGTGCTTACTGGTTGCCATTATTTTTTTGCAACCTCTGTGCAAAGTTTTTTCCTTGTAGATTGATCTCTCTTGCATTTTTAATGGCCTGCAACCGGTTTTTGTGGCACGACAGCCATTATTTTTTTTTTTGATCAGTAGCATGACAGCCATTATTAGCACCTACACCTATCGCGTTTCTGCAAATTGTGTGATAAATTGCATTTTTTTGAAAATCCAGTCATCATTTTTTGTTGCATTCTTTCTTCTCTGCAAATGGTGGCTTTTTTGGTTGTTTTCAGTAAAAACGACAACCTTCCTGGTTTTTTTTTGGCCCAAATATTGGTGTTTTTGGCTCGCAAGTTCGCAAACGATGACCATATTCTGCAACTTAGAGGTCATTTTTTTGCAGTTTTCTGACAAAAAAATGACTCCTTATGTGTAGTCATTTCTTGATTTTCTGCCACTCTCTTGCTACTTCGACCTTTTTGTGATCATTTGCCATTTTTTAACAACAATCTGCAATTTTTTGAAGTTTTTTTTCAGACGGCTAGGGTATCCTTCGAAACTCTATGATCCTTTGCCGTATTTAAAATCTAATTGTAGATTCTTGGTGGGTTTTTCGAAACCTCAACTAGGTCGTTGGCATAATTTTGTGAGTGTCTTGGTTTTCGTACCACCTAGAAATTTATTTTGATTACAGATTCCTTGTGGGTTTTTTGAGATCTTTTTTAGGTCTTTGTCAAATTTTTTTGGGTTAGTCAATTTTTTTTCTTGAAATTCACACTAGTCGTACTTCATTATTTTTTAAAGTTTGTACCTCTATTTTTTGCATTGGGATTCTTGTTTCAAATTTCGTGCTATTGCCTCTTCTTTGTTTTTTCATTTTTTTTGCATTGGGAAACGTGCAAGATGACGTCATTGACCAACTTAATGTTGGAAGACAGTTAGAGATTCAACGACAAAAATTATAACACTTGGAAGCAACACATGCTGACAATCTTCAAATATCGCTGCTTGGATGATCTTGTTTTGGGAAGAGTCTCGACCTACCTCAGTCCAAGCAGACCAGGATAAGTTTGATACTGGAATGGAGAAGCCGTCATGCTTCTCAAGCTCTTTGTTACAGATGATCAGTTGCCTCATATTCCTTCTAGCAAGTCAGGATAAAAAATCTGGAAGCATCTAAAGGAGCTGCATGAGACATCTGATAAGAGCCAAGTGTTCTTCCTGAAGAACCTGTTGTTCTCCATTATGATGGTTGAATGCATGTCCTTATAGGAGCATCTCACGAAGATTAAGGACATCCGAGATCAGTTCGAAGCTATTGGTCGGAAATGGAGGAAGAAGATATGGTAGTCATCACCCTGAAGAGTCTACCAAAATCTTATGAGCTCTTCATCAAAACTCTCAACATTACTTCCATTAATGTTGATTTAAAATTTTCAGAGTTGTGCACCAAACTTCCGCAACAAGATTGTTGGAAACAATGGTTTGGTAGCAGTGCCACCTCGTCCTCTTCAGAGCACGCCTTTGCAGCTAAATCCTTTTACGAGGATAAAAACAAATCTCAGCCATTTTAGTCATCTCAGTAGAAGGGCTCCAGTCAGTCTCAGATGGTTCAAAGAAGAAGAAGGTTTAGTGTAACTATTGTCATAAATATGGCCATTTGCTCAAAGATTGTCGCAATTGTTTGGCTTCTGAGCAGTGGAAGCAAGGAGGGTCTCAACCTAAAGCCAATGTTGCTGAGCACACAGAGCAGAAAGAGTTTGCCTTTTACGCCTTTATGGTTAAAAGACCTATAGACCATGTGAAATCTTCTGCTTGGTATATAGATTCTGGTGCTTCTCAGCATTTCACTCATAGGCATGACTAGTTTACAAAATTTTCTTCCTTTACTGGTTCAATCATATTTGGAGGAGGTGAAGAGTATACTATTGTCGGCAAGGGTAACGTTCAGATACAGTCTAGTGGGAGGAATCTCATTTGCCTCAACGTATACTACGTTCTTGGCATGGAACTAAACCTATTCTCAGTAAGTCAGATCATGCGACATTCTCTTCAGCTTGATGTGGTATTCAATGTACACGAGTGTTCGATTGTTGATCTTGCGACATGCACTACTGTAGCTGTTGGCATTGAGGATCATGGTCTTTATAGACTTGTAGATACAAACGATTCTCTTGAGCATGTTGTCCTAGCAAATCATCTTCTATCAACAGTGTCTTGCATCAGCGATATGGTCACCTGAACATTCACTATCTTGCTTAGCTTGTTCGAGAAGAATTAGTACACGGCCTACCTGAAATTTAATCTCAAAATCAACGAGTTTGTGGAGCTTGTTAGGCTGGGAAGAAGCACAGGACACCGTTCAAGGATGGTAACTAATGGCGAGCCTCTAAGGTACTATAGTTGGTCCACGCTGATGTATGTAGTCCAATGAATACTCCTTTTGTTACTGGGTGGTGTTAGTTCTTGCTTTTTGTTGATGATTTTAGTTGTAAAATGTGGGTGTATTTTCTTAGACAGAAATCAGATGTGTTTACTGTATTTTAGAAATTTAAGGCCTTAGTAGGAAAGAGTCTGTTTTTCTACTATATCTCTTAGGTCTGATAATGGGGGGGGAATTTTGTTCTACTGCTTTCTCCACTTTCTGTGATACACATGGCATAAAATTTTAGTTAACCACACCATACACCCCTCAGCAAAATGACATTGTAGAATGTCGCAACCACACCATTACAGAAATGGCTAGGTCTATGATGAAACACATAAATGTTCTTAAGAAATATTTGGTAGAAGCAGTGTTTATTGCAGTCTATCTCCTTAATCGGTCTCCCACACATGCAATTAAGGGGAAGACTCTTGAGGAAAGCTTGGACTGGTTGCAAACTCTGGATCAACCATCTAAAAGTTTTTGGCTCTTTAGCATATGTATGGATTCCAGACACCCAATGCTCTATTTTGGATTCCAAGAGTCAGAAGCTTATGTTTACAGGTTACAGTGATAACCATAAGGCTTATCAACTGATTGATGTAGAAACCAATTGTCTTATCTTTAGTCGTGATGTTGTCTTTTATGAAGAACAAGGACCATTTCAGCTTTCCTTGTCTGAGCAGAATTCAGAGGATCAACCTTTGAAGGCTTCTGATTTGGGTGTTTGTCTTCCATTGGGTTCACCTGATGGGAGGGATGATGCAAGTTTTGTATTTGATGATGCACTACTTGAATTTCCTCCGAATGATGCTAATCTTCCACCTATTGCAGATCCTCTTCCACCTCTAGCTTTAGTTATTTCTCCTCCATCTGATGTTGGCACATCTACTCTCCGGCCTAAATGGTGGGCTAAGACCATTAGTTATCTTCGTCCTAATGAGCTTATTGAGGGTAGATCTTCTAGAAATAAGGGCAAGCAAAAAAATACAATTAACTTTGCTCTTATGGCCAACCTTCATAGTATTTATGAGCCTCAAACATTTAAAGAGGCAACAGGGATTCGGGAGTGGGAACAGGCAATGGATGCAAAATACCAGAGTCTACTGAAGAATAACACCTGGGTTCTCTCTGATCTTCCTGAAGGGAAGAAGCCCATTAGTTGCAAATGAGTATATAAGGTCAAGTATCATGCAGATGGTACCTTTATTAGATAAATACAAGGCCAGATTAGTTGCTCGAGGGTTCACATAGTAGAGGGCATTGACTATGAGGATACTTTTGCTCCTACTGCCAAGATGAGTACAATTCGTCTTCTTCTCACCATTGTAACTCAGTTTGGATGGAAAGTCATCAGATGGATGTTAAGAGTGCCTTCCTCAACAATGAGTTGCATGAAGAAGTCTACATGACGCAACCTCCTGGTTTCAAGGTTGCCAGTGAAGAACACCGAGTATGTCAACTCAAAAAAGCACTCTATGGACTTAAATAGGCCCCTCGAGCGTGGTACATTAAGATTGATCTATACTTGATTGCTCATGGTTTTCAATGTTACCTTTCTGACACTAATCTGTATATCAAACACTCTGGTGATGATGTTCTCTTTCTTGTTGTCTATGTGGATGACTTGATCATTATTGGCAGTTCAACACATTTGATTGCAGAAATCAAACAAGGCTTGTGCAAGGATTTGATATGACAGATTTGGGGCTTCTCCATTATTGTTTAGGTGTTGAGATTTGACAGATTGATGGTAGCATCTTTCTTTCTCAGTTTAAGTATGCTTGGAACTTTCTTGACAGGTTTCAAATGCATGGTTGTAAACCTGCTTCCACGCCTATGGAGAAAGGATTGAAGTTGTCAGCCAAGTCTGATTCTCCTCCTGTTGATGAAACCACTTACAAGCAAATAGTGGTCAATCTCATCTATCTCACTACCACTAGACTTGATCTCAGTTTTGCAGTGAGCTACATTTCACGCTTCATAACAGCCCCCAAGGTTGATCATTGGGTAGTAGCGAAGCGCGTGCTGTGTTATGTGAAGGGCACCTCTGATTATGGACTTCTTTACACTAGGAGTCATGATTCTAGACTCAGTGGGTTCACAAATTCAGATTGGGCAGGTTCGGTTGATGATAAGACGTCAACCTATGGATATGTGTCCAATTTGGGATTTGGTGCAGTCACCTAGACTGGTAAAAAGAAACATGCAGTCTCACTCTCCTCCACACAAGCAGAGTATCGAGGAGCTATTAAGGCAGCTTGTGAGGCAGTTTGGTTTCGTCAAATGCTTGTGGATATGCAGATGTCTCAAGTAGGACCGACTCCCTTTCTCTTTGATAATCAAGGAGTTCTCAAACTTGCCAAGAATCCGGTCTTCCATGAAAGAACCAAACATGTGGACGTTCATTGTCATTATATTCTACAGTTGGTTGAAGACGGGATAGTTCAGTTGTAGTATGTTCCAACAACAGATCAGACTGTAGACATTCTCACCAAGCCTTTTGGTTCAGATAATGTTGCTAAGTTCAAGGGGCAACTTGGTGTTGTTGAAAGATTGACCATTAAGGGAGGGCATTAGAATATTATTATTTTATTACTTTTCTGGTCATCTTTTGTATATTATGTAAATTAAATAGATAAGATCGTTTCTATGATCTTCTTCAGTTTCTTATTAGAAACTTTCTATTTTGTACATTTTTAAAATTCTTTATAATGATCTCTTCCATCATTTGTTAATACAACAAAGTTTTACCAATTACTTGCGCAATATGTGCCCATATTGTATACACTTTTAAATATGCTTACAATTTTCATAGCTAATGTCTCTATTATTATACTGATCAAGCAATCTAGTGTCACTTTTTTTAATGTCTTGTGGTTGGATTATGCAATTGTCCCTAGGCTATATACAAGTATGCAGTGCAGTCTCACATGTGTTTGACAGTGAAAGCCATTTTCATTCTTTGTTATCAAATGGTTATATGTTTGCAAACATGATCTAGTCACAGTTTTTGAAAATGAACCAGAATATAGCAGAATGAAAGAGAGCTCAAAGCAAAATTGAATAAACAGATAACATAAACTTTTACCCTAGGAAAAACCCTCCTCACTGAGGGAAACAACCCAGCCCACAGAAATTGTATGATCTTTATTGAAGTTCAATACAAATTACAATACCTTGCTCTTGATTGCCTTCTCAGATGAGATAGTCAAAAGATTACTAATATCTTGCACACAAAAAGCCTCAAAGATCATGCAATGATCATAAACAATAATACAAAATAACTGAGATAAATCGCATTACATGAATGAGATGATCGAATGTGATACAACTCACTCATTGAGCATATATGAGAATGTCCGCAGATATATATAGATGCACGGGCTGAAGTTACACTTGATTGAAGTCTCTTTGCAGAGAGAAAGCCAAAAATCGAATACTAATCTGCAATGCCTCCATCTTTTCCTTTTATCGTGCACAGTATAAAAGTGGAACTTACAAAAATTGTTAATGTCTGCAAGAATGAATACACTCGATAAGATGCGCCAAGGGAGGTGACGCTTCACCTTTCTTGGCATTCCACCAAGTAAGGTGAAGCGCCATTACCTTGGGCGTTACAAAAGGGGAGATGCTGATGATACAAAAACAAGCATCATAATAATACCGCATGCCAATAGAGATGTTACTTACAAATAAGGAACTGTTAATAACCAACCAGTTCAAATGGACAGTAAAATAAATGATGATGCTATATGGAAAAGAAACATGGCCCATGCAGAATGTATGATTGTCGTTGGTGGTTAAGCACACGCTTAATCACCAATGATAGTGATGCAATATATAATTGTCCACAACAGGCACAGATATGCGGACAGGCAACAACAATATAGATCACCAAAATAGATGAAGAAGGCAACAACAAGGATCGTAGTTGAAGTCTCTGTCGCAGCTATACAACTTCAACACTCCCTCTTAGCAAGAGAGAGACTTTTAGAGAAATCCACCTGGACAAATGCACTTAGCTGCAAAATAGTCAACGTCAATAAATAATCTCAATATATTTCAAATTTAGTTATTTCCATACAATGGAATTCACCATAGCTAATCCTAGAGGGTGAAAATGGAATATAACAGAAATATTCACCATAGCTGCTCCTAGAGGGTGAATACAAAACATATAAAATGTAATCAGCAGAAATTATTCATCATATCTACTAACAGAGGATGAATTTAGGATCACACAAATGGGCCATGGGATCACACACATGACTTCCACCATGGCTGCTCCTAGAGGGTGGATCAAGTGCTTTCACCTCAAACTTCTCCCAGAGAAGAATGCATTATCACCTTGCCTACTTGCAGAGGGTGATTCCACCATACCTACTCGCAGAGGGTGGATCAAGGGCTTACACCTCAAACTTCTCCCAGAGAAGAATGCTTAGCCACCTTGCCTACTCGCAGAGGGTGGAAGAAGGGCTTTCACTTCAAACTTCTCCCAGGGAAGAATGCATAGAAGTAAGGGAACACTCAGGTTGAGACACTCTCTCAGCAAGAGCATCATTCTCCACTAAGCCAAGCTTTTCTTGAAAATAGCAAAACTTCACTCTCGGAAGTGGTTTGGTGAGAATGTCCGCAGTTTGCTCCTTTGTAGAGATATATTTTAGTCCAATTGCATTTCTTTGAACCATATCTCTTAAGTAATGAAACTTGATCTCCATGTGTTTGGACCTGTCATGAAACAGTAGATTAATCGAAAGCTTTACACAGCTTTGGTTATCACACATAATCACTGTAGGTTCGAGAGGCTGCCCAAACAACCTTGCAAGTAATTTACGAAGCCATACAACTTCCTTTGTAGCCATACAGGCTGCAACATATTCTACTTTAGTTGTACTTTGAGCCACATAAGATTGTTTCTTGCTGCACTAGGAAACCATGACAAAACCAAGGCTGAAACAATTACCTGAGGTGCTCATTCTATCAGATACACAACCTGCCCAATCAAAATCAGAGAACCCCTATAACTTTAGCTCAATGCAAGAAGAGTATTTTAACCCATATCCAATTGTACCACGAACATATCTTAGTATATGTTTGCCTGCCACAAGATGGATTTGCCTTGGTTCACACATGAACTAACTTAGTGTGTTAACAACATAACATATATGAGGTCTTGTGTAAACCAAGTACATTAAAGAACCAATGAGCTGCCTATACATAGTAGGATCGACCAAATTTGAATTCGCTGAATCATCATAAAATTTTTTCAGATTAACTTCCATGGGAGTCACCATGGATTTGCAATCTAACATGCCAAATCTCCTTAAAATATCAATAACATACCTTCCTTGACTCAAAATGATTTCACTTGAATTTTGCCATACCTCAAGGCCAAGAAAGTAATGCAGCATACCAAGGTCTTTCATCTCAAATTCTGAAGTCAGTTCCTCTTGCATGTGATGATGAGATCATCATTACCTGTGAGAAATAAATCATCTACATAGAAGACTAAGATCAGAACTTTATCATTATGAACCTTGAAGTATAAATTAGGATCATCATCATTCTTTTGAAAGTCTAAGCTCAAAAGATACTTACCAATTCTCTCATACCAAGCACGTGAAGCTTGTTTGAGTCCATATAATGCCTTTTTTAGCCTACACACATGAGATTCTTTGTTGTGGATGATGAATCCTTTTGGCTGCTCTAAGTAAACTTCCTCATCAATGACTTCATTTAAGAATGCTGTTTTCACATCCATTTGATGAAGTTTCCAGCCCTTTATTGCAGCAATGGCTATAATGGTTCTGATGGAGGTGTAGCGAACCATTGGTGCAAAGGTTTCATCATAGTCTATGCCTTCATTTTGGGAAAATCCTCTAGCTACAAATTTGGCCTTGTACTTACCTATGCTTCCATCAGCTGCATGTTTAATCTTGAATAACCATTTAGATGAAACAACTGACTTACCTTTTGGTCTAGGAACAATGTCCCATATATCATTTTTCATGATGGACTGATATTCTTCCATCGTGGTATCTTTCCACACTTGATGTTTTGAAGCTTCCTCAACATTAGGAGGTTCATAAGCAATTATGTGACTCATTAATGCAACGTAACCAGCAAACTTATGAGGCCGTTTGCTTTCTCTAAAGATGCCTCGAGGGGCTGAAAAAGGTTCAGCTTCTTCCACAATGTTCCTAGCCCATAACAGTCTTTTCTTATTGGATAAAGAAGAGCTAGGACCTGAAGTAATAATTGGATCAGGTTGAGTAGCAGGATCTTCTGAATCTTCATTCTCCCTCTGAATCTCTGAAGGAGGATCCGGATCAGCTATGAGAAGATCTTGTGAGTGCTCAAAATCTTCTTCATCACTGTTAGGTTCTATGAGGGACTTGCAAGCTATATCTTCATAAAAAATGACATCCCTTCTGATTTCAATTAGCTTTTGACTAGGCACATAAATTCTGAAAGCTTTAGAAGAGTCACTATATCCAACAAAAATCCATAGTTGGCAGCCAGCACTGCTGTCCAAGCTAGGTGGCTTCAATTTTATGGGTTCATCACAGTCCTTCCGTCTCCTAATTGCTTGACCTCAAGCAATTTCAGGTTAAGAGTGTTCAAAGATTCAATTCCTTCCTAGGTTGCGTCTTCTGGTGGTTATCCCTTACACTTGATTAAGTATTTTGGAATAGCTCTGTTATGTATTCTCATCTTCTTTACATCCAGAACAGATTCAGGTTCAATGATCATTTTTCCTTCATCGTCTAGCTCATAAGCAACCTATCCCACCTTACTTATCACTCGGTAAGGACCTAAAAGCCTGATTTTAGCTTCCCTTTTTCACTTCCCTTCATAGACGATTGTCTGAAAGGTTGTAACCTCAAAAACACCAAATCATCCTCTTCAAATGCTCTATGTTTGATGTCTAATTGCATACAACTTTTGCTGACTTTGGACTTGTTGCAAGTTCTCTTTGACAGCTTCTAGAATATCTTTGATTTTCTAAATCAAATCTTGAGCACTAGGTACTCTACCATCAATGAGAATCTAATCCGCAAAAGAAGTTGCATCATAGCCATACAGCACTTTAAAGGGGAACATCCCTGTAATGTCCCCCCTCAATTGAAGTATCAAACTACAATAATTACTTTGCTAAGTCTGTTTAGTTGTGTGTCTCCTAGACTTAGTTGATTTTATGAAATAAAGGGAGATGTGTGTGGGGCCGGATTCACTGAAGTCACTTAAGCGACTCCTACTTTTTAGTCATGAGTGGGGCCTTGGGGTTTTTCCTTATCCTCGGGCGATTTAATTCAATAAAGGCAATTGGAATCTTCTATTTATTGTGGCGGGCTAATCTTCAATTAAATCGCCTAAAATCTAGGCTTTCTTGTCTATTCGAGTTTTTTGGGGTGTTGAGTCTTTATAAGGTAGTAATGTTAAGTTTGCTGCATATTATTATTGCCTTTGGTTTTTATTTTCTTTTGCAACAAGGTTCACAGAGAAACCAAGATGAAACCTTGGTTATGTGGAGTTTGGATGTCCACCCAAACTCAACTGTAAAGAAAACTGGTGCTGCATGTGCTGGAATAGTCATGCTGTTTTAAGAGTTAGTGTTCTGAGATGATTCGCAGGCCTGACATTGTTATTTGACCACCAATGGAGAGTGCTACAGGATTATGAAGGATCCACAATTGAAGGTGGAAAGTACATTAGTATTTGAATGCCCAGAGGTTGTCAACTGGGCTATGCTCTATCTTTTCTTTCAATAAAGATCATTGTGAAAAGGCAGTAAGCTGGAAACACAACTTCAAGTATTTCTCGATATTGTTTTTATCCTTATCCTATACTATTCTATCTGTCACTGCATGAACATAGAATTAACAAGAATTTTCAATAAGGATCGACTGGTTCAATTGATAGGTTCTATTGTTATATAAATGGTTAATTTTATTACGGGCTAGTTTATGCAATTACATGTCTTTGGGTTGAATCTGCTAGCAAGGATATTTCAGTGGTATCAGAGCCACAAACCTTGCCTGCCGGTGGGGTTTTAGTTTTCTTTTTTGTGCCTTTTCGTGTTTTCTTGTTGCATGTTAGTGTAACAGGGTTCTATGCACTTCAAAGGGTTTGAATCACATAGATATAATACAAGGAGTAGGTCTGGACAACAGGAAGTAACAAGACTTAATTCTTTAGAAGCAGAAATGGGAGAAAGAAGAGATGGCAGTCCACAAAGGGAACTGAATAATCAATTGAATGATTTCCTAACGATTTTTGCCCAACAATAGCAGCAACAACAACAAAAACTATAGATGCAACAACATCAGCAGATGATGCAACAATTCCAGGATCGCATGATCACTACTATAGGGAAATGAGAGTTGGTCAGTCAAGATCAGGAATGTCCAACAGTCGTCATAGCAGAAGTGAAACCAAGCATGAAAATCAAGACAGAGCAGTTGCTAACGTTGTGAGAACAACAGATATCAGGTCAGATCGACCACTATGTCCCACTTTTCTACCTCATCAGATTGAAAGGGAGCCAATACCGGAGGTAGAGGAGGAAAAACTTACATCACATAAGATATTGTTGCAGCTCAAGATGAATACATGCAATTACCTGCTGATGTAAGACAGCTAATAAATTTAAATCAGTTCATGAATCAGCGGAAAGGAAAGACAAGGAATCCTCTAGAAAGGCAAGACAAGAGGCCTAGAGGTCCAATTAGGCAAGGTACTCAACATGTGGAGTACAAAGATGTTTTGAACAAAATAACAATACCAACTTTCAATGGAACCGAGGGCATATCAGCTAGTATAAGCTAGGTTGTGGGTTCATAAGGTGGATACCTTTTTGGCATTTAAAACCATGGAAGAGGAAAAGGCCATTCAGTTTGCTACTGCGCACCTGAAAGGAGTAGCATATGATTGGTGGCATCATGGATTAGTTACCTAGGATAATGCCATGATTTACTCATATGAAGAATTTGTTAAAAGATTTGTCACTCACTTTGATAGAAAAGATATAGAAATCTATTACAAGGAATTTGCCCAATAGAAATAGATTGGACAATTGGAAACTTATGTCAATGAGTTTCAGAAGGTTTCTGTGATTGTTCTTAATATGCCACAGAAAAGAGTTTTCATGGTCTTTGTGTAAG
Organism: Chamaecyparis obtusa; assembly: GCA_027943335.1. Lineage (NCBI taxonomy): Eukaryota > Viridiplantae > Streptophyta > Pinopsida > Cupressales > Cupressaceae > Chamaecyparis > Chamaecyparis obtusa. Next base: position 328,364 of record BSBK01002104.1, read on the forward strand.
GTTTAAGTGACAAGTTGAAGGATTGGTTAAGTCTCATAGGCCTAATTCACTGGATGATGCTATTGGGTTAGCTTATGATATGGATGTTACACCCTCTTCCCTGTCACAGAAGAAAAGTTTCAGGTCATGGAAAACCGATAAGAAATTTTTTAAACAACAGAGAAATATGACCTTCAATTAGTAGAAGACCATACCTACACAAGTTGAACAGGAATCCAAAAATGAACTAAGAAGGCAAAAATTGTGCTTCTCTTGCAAGGAGCCATGGGTGCCAAGTCATAGTTGCATGGGAAAAGCAAAGCTTCATTTGATTAAGGTTCATCCAAGTGTGGAGGATCTGGATGATGTCATGTCCCCATTTTGGCTGACATCGTTTGGCATGACGGATTTGCCTATCATCGACTCTTGTAGGCAAATGGTTTGGAGAGAGGGTCATTATGTTGATCATTTGATTGCATATTGCTGACAGAGCCTACATTCGGTAGAGCCTACATCCAGTTTGGGCCTACATGCAGTTGTAGTGGAGCCTACATCCATAGTGAGCCTACGTTCAGTCTTGAGCCTACATTCGGTTGTAGTTGGGCCTACATTCAGTTATGAGTCTACATTGTTATAATTTTGAGTTGAGATATGTACTTTATTATTATAATGTTATTTTATTATAAAGTACATTATAATTGGATGTTTCTAGAAGTTCTAGCAACTTCTCAAGGAAAAGAATAAATAGAGGGCTTGGGCTTTCATTTGGACATGCTTGGATTTGGATTTTCTTCTACTTCTTCATTGTGAAGCAATTTGTAGTCTTTGGTCTGCAAATTCTATTCGATCTTTGGGAACGAATCACTCCCTTGGATTGGCATAACTGAGGTAGTGAAATATCTATTGAAGGGTTGCAAATTTGGAGTTGGTACTCAGCCATCTCATTGGTACTTCATTGAGAATTTGATGTAAGGGTTTGTTTGTGATTGAAACAGCATTTCAAGAGGCATTTTTAGTAGGGCCGAAATTATAGGAGGCAATTTTTAGCAGGTCTGAAATTATAGGCGGCCGTTTTTAGCAGGTCCAAAATTATAGGAGGCCGTTTTTAGCAGATCCGAAATTATAGGAGGATGGCCAATTTCTGAAGTATTGAATTTGAGGGTTTGTATTTGTGGTTGGAATAAGGGTTTGAATTCACCTTTTGCATTGGTGAATTAATTTGGCAAAGGATTGAAGACAAATTGGCACATTTTCAGACTTTCAATATTAGGGTGTGGAACCAGAAATTTGCTCATATCTCCTAATCTACTTGGAGAATATTTTTATGCTCTTGGGAGGATCTTAGTACACCCCTGGCGGTCCTTTTCATAGCTTTTTGGAGTGTCAAAAACCCTGCAATTATTTTATGCAGGAGCCGTACATGTACGGCCTGGTACGGCTCTGTGGTGTGCAGCACATAGTAGAGATTCAAGGGCAGTTTGGGGGCGAGTTAGGATTGCTTGGTGTTGGTCTTCAGCAGCGTAGCAAATTAGAGTAATTGGAGCGGTTTCCAGGTGCACTTGTTGATAGTAATGAATGTTAAACCTTACATATCTATTGTATATGACAGTCACTAAAATTCATGTCTGAATATGTACTGTTCTTGCACCATTTTGCTGTGGTAATCAGTTCATATATCTCTGTTGTCATAGTCAGTCCTCTATCTTCAGATATGGATATAAGTTAGCAAGGGTATTGCCACATTGTCATAGCATTGTATTCTGAATATTGTCACATTCATACATAATCTGAAAACAGTCATTGAATTCAGACTTTGCATTGTAATTGGGTGCATTGATAGGACTACGTTCATTCATTGGTTTCATATCCAAGTCCATATGTTGTACACAGTCCATAAACAGTGCTTATATGTGTTAGATGTAACAGTTGCATGAATTTTGGAAAGTGCAATCAGAATTAGAGAAGTTTTTGATATCTCGTAGTAAGTCTTTACATTGCTTTGAGATTCATTGCTGCTCTATTGTATTTCATTGGTATTGTTATCTCAATTGCAATTTGATGCCCAAAACAATTATCACACTGAGACACAACATTAGAAACAAAACAATTCAGTGCATGCCAACTGTTTGACGAATTTACACGGATCAGATTTGGGGTTTTTAGTGATCCTACTAGTGAGGGTCATTACAGATGAGCAAGAGGACAACGTTGAGGAAGAGGTCAATTAGGAAATTCAGCCTCAACAAATAGAGTTGGAAGACACTACTGTTAGAGAGAGCCTGCGCGTTGCCACTTTATTTGGAATTCCTTGAGGTAGACCTTTCCGACTGAAAGGAGTTCTTAAAGGGCAACGAATGGTATGTTTAGTGGACATCGCTGCTACCCATAATTTCATTGATGAGGATCTAGTTAGTAAACGTGGACTCCAGGTAGGGGAGTTTCTTGGATTTAATGTAATTGTTGCAGATGCTTTTTCCCTTGAGTTGTAACCGTGTTATTCCATAGCTGAAAATTCAAATGGGGGATTTGTTGTGAGGTTTCACAACATCGCCCCATTTCATGGGGATCCCCGTTTTGAAAATTTCCAAACTTAGACTTTTGCCTTGCCCCGACCTCATTGTGATTGTATGATCCCGATGATTGAGTGATGATTTGCTTTGCAATGGAATATGATTTTGAAAACATTGATCGAGTGATGATGAATTTTTACAAGGCAATGAAATTTTGTTATACTTGATAATTTGCAAATAATGTGAGATTTCGGTTTCATTTGATTTGAATTGGCAAAATGAATGCTCTGAGTTCTTTGTTAAAATCTGAAAATCGATTGTGCTTGAGGATTCAAAATTTTGAAAGGCAATCCATGTGGTATTAATGACTTCATGGCTTTGATGAGTTTGTTGGGTTTGCAATTTTGTTCAAGTTAGCAGTTTCTAAAATCCAAAGGAGTAATTTCGAAGTATACTTTGAGATCAAATTTCATCATGTCATCCTGATTTTCGATTTTAAGTGTACTCAATTGTCAAAATCAGAATTTCTCTTTTGCAAATTTCTTGGTCTCAAATCATATTTTTTATTTATTGAGTGAAACAATTTAATGCATTCAAATTCAATTTTAATTTGCAAGTGTTGAGGCAAATTTCGATTTTTTTGGATAGCAAAATATTTGGTAGATTTTCGAAAATCTGAGAATGCTATCCATTATTTTCAATTTTCAAATCCCTCTTGGCATTTTTCAATCTTAGCATTGGGCAAAATAGATTCAAATCCATTCAATTTCAATTTGCAATTATTTGGAAACAATTTCGATTTTTGATCGGATAATAGAATGTTGAGAGATTTTTGAAATCTGGATTGAGCCTTATATATTTCGATTTTCAAATGTTTGGCATTTTCGATTTTGTGAATTGGGAGCTGTTTTATTTTAGATTGGAGATTGTGTCAATAAATTCAAAATCTAATATTCCAATTTGAAATAGGTCCCAGTCTTTTGAATTTCGAATGGCTTGTTGAAAGATTTATTTTCAAAAATCGAAATTTATTGTTTGTTTGTAAGGTTGGCCCTGCTAACATTTAATGATTATTTGTTTTCTTTCAAAACGTGCAGGGGGGTCGGCCCTTTAATTGGGCATGGACGTCAAGTATATAAAGGAGGGCACTCCTTTCATTTGTTCACAATGTATTTGCGGTTTCCAGCTCTGCAAATTGAGGAGCGAAAATCAGTCCCTTTTGGCAGTGAATTTCTTCATATTTTGGCATCTGAGTTTGATCTTTTGGCAGCGATTTTTGAATTGAAGGTGGCGAGTTTGTTTAAGTGAACATATCTGGGCATTTTTTTAAGGCAGTTCGTGGCAGGGAATCAGAGTTCGAGGTAGATTCATAGCAGGCCTGGGTGATTCGAGGGCAATTTAGGGCATTGTGGGGGCAGATTTGAGGATGTTTGAAGACAGTCTAGGGCCCTAAGGACAGCGTTTTGAGTAAAAGAAAGATCAGAGATATGTTGTGATTGATTGGAGGCCTCCTTTCCACATTTTGGCATTTCAAAATCAAAGTTTTGAGGGCAGTTTTCCCAGCATTTTGAGACAAATCCGAAAATAGCAACTTGGCAACATAGAGATCTTAGAATTTCAAGGAAGGGAGAGTCTTGTTTGGGCATATCATTTTCAGATTTTATCAAAGGGTGAAGTTTGATTGATTGGAGGCCTCGTCTTAGATTTTTGAGGTATTTTGAGAGAAGTTTTGATCCAGATTTGGGCCATATTATCAGAATTTTGGAGATAGAGGGATTGTGGTGTGAAGTTTGGATTTTGACAAGGCAAATACATCATGGTAAAATTTAGAATTGTATAACCGGTGAGTGGCTTATCTTATCCTCTTCTTCTTAGTTGTTTTCACTTCATTGGTATTATTGTTAAGTGTTGAAGACTAGCTGCAAGAGTAGAGTTAAAAGATTGATTAGTAGGTTGATTACTCGATTGTCTTGATTAGCTTATTCCTTCAAGTTCTTGCTTGCATTCCATCATTTCATTTCATCATCTTAGGAGGAAGATTGGAGTGATAAGTGTAGCCCATCTCATAGGTAACGGTGGGGAGTGATAAGTGGTAGTCTCACCCCTAGGGAGAAGATTAGAGTGATAAGTAGTCCATCTTAAGGCAAAGGCGGGGAGTGATAAGTGTAGTCTTCATCATCATCATCATTAGGAAGAAGATTGGAGTGATAAGTGTAGCCCATCTCATAGGTAACGACGGGGAGTGATAAGTGTAGTTTCCATCTCATTAAGAGGAAGTTTGGAGTGATAAGTGTAGTTTCACCATCATTGTAGAAAAGGCGGGGAGTGATAAGTGTTTAGGATGGCGGATGCCAATGCAAGCAAGCAACCCAAAGGAATTAATGTTGAAATAGGAGACAAGGAAGTCATGATACCTAATTCCAACTTCCGCTCAAAACTGAGACAAGTCCGAGACACCAACATCGGTACCCTTGACTTGATTCAATAAGAGAGAGGTTGAGAGACAGCCAGTCCCTTGTGGCAAAGGAGATCAGTATGGAATTGTGCAAGGAAGTGTTTAGTCTACCCCAGCAGCGGACATGATACAGCAGAATTGGTTACACCAAGTTATCAGGGCTCACCCAATCAGATCAGCAAGTTAGAGTGCAGCGACCTCATTGTGCTTCTCAGTCGGATCCCAGGCTCTGCTCAAGGTACACAGTTTGATCTTTGGATGTTTTATTTTATTGAAGGCATTGAAAATGGTAAAGAAAGATTGATTGGATTAGGATCATTAGCATGAATTTAGAGTTGCAACTTAGATAGTACAAAATTGGGGGCAAATCTACATGGGGTCCTACTTCTTCAATTTGGGTGCAAGACTACTAGTGATGCTTTGCCAGTCAAACCAAATCCAATTTTGGGGAGATGCACTGCACCACTATGGTTGAGGCGGATGCTTATGCCAAGGGGCAAGGTTGTGGCAGTTTGAACAGTTGAAGGCAGATGAGGGTTAACTAAAGAAGATGGTATTAACTAGGAGGCAGTTGATGAACTTAATGATTATTTCAAATCAAGTAATGGGTGGATTATGGAACAATTATGGAACAATCAAGGAAGTGTGGCCAGGGCAGGTGCCCCAAAACCCAAAAGTAGTAAAGCAGAGAAGGGATGCATGCAAATCGAATTCAAGAGAGAAGGTTAGAGAAGATCTGAAAGGTTAAAGGAAGGCAAGGATAATGAAAGAGGGAAGTGAGATGAAAGGTTTTGGGAGGTCAAGTTTGATTTCAAGGCGGTGGCCAAGAGCAAGGCTCTCAAATTGCAAGAAGGTTCACATCCAGGCAAGCCACCAAGGTCAAGGTAGGATTACCCCAAGTGCATGGAGACCTCACCCTTTCAAGGTCAGGACATCAAGTACAAGCAAGTTCAAGTGGTGGTGAGAAAATTTCTAAAGACAAGCTCAAGCATCCAAGGCTTCACCTCATCTCAAGGATTAATGAACTTTATAAGACAAGGTTGATGAGGTGGCAATGTCATGTGCATGCAATCAAATCATGCCAAGTGTCCTATGTTCTCATTGGTTGACAAATTATTGTAATTTTCTCATTGGCCCACAAAGTTGGTGCCCTCATGTAATTGGTTGAAAGATGGTAACCCTAATTAGGGTTTGTAAAGTTTAATCTTGGCCCTCGATTTTGCCTCTTAATCTTGGCCACTCGTAATTTTGAGCCTCTATATAAGGCCATTTGTTCTCATTTGTAAAAGAGAGTTATGTTGGAGAATTGTTGCCAAAATAATATCAAAATTGTTCTTTATTCATTGTTGTGGTTTGCGTGGTGGATATACATGATCATTTTGGTGTATTGCATGTTTCTTCTCATCTCTCAAATTAAAGTAGGATTTCATTTCATGTTGTTAGAGTAGAAGTAGATGGCTAGTTGTATGGTGATATTGGTAAATGTTTGATAGGGATCTATATACTAGGCCACTAGCATCCTAGCGGCTTGTTAGGAAGCCTTGTGTGGTAATCTAGTCCAATTGCTCCCAAGTTCTACTTGCATTTCATCTTTCCGCTTGTACTTTAAGTTGGGTTGGAAGATAGGTGTTAGTGTGAAAATCCTAAGAGTTTCCCTTAGAATCATTGCACCAATGGAGGTAGCGCCGCTGGCAAGCTTTCATTAGGTTGGTCCCCGTCCATTTGCCAATCTTTCCATTCCATAGGAGTAGTAGTAAAGCAAGAAGTAGTTTAGTAGTTAGAGTTTGAAGAGCAAAGTTGGAAGTGATATAAATTGGAAAATCATTGAGTATACATTGCAAAGCTAAATTTCATCATAGCGAGAGTTTGACATTCCTCAAGTGAACAACGTAAGCCCGCCGAAGTGATTACCAGCAAATCACATTTATAAAACTGAGTTAGTATCCACAGGTGTAAGGAACCTTGGAGTATTCTCATATTCTTTGTGAGTATATACTTTTCAAGAGAGGGTTGAGTTTTTGGTACGCTGTATCAAGTATTCAATTGCTATATGTTATGTAGTGGTACAAAATTGACATCAACAAGATTACACATTGATAGGTGATTTCTATGTTCTTGGTCTCAACAATCTTGATATCGTTTTGGGGCTTTAGTGACTTGAATCATTAGAGAGGTATGTTCAGGACTTAAAACAAATGTAGCTGGAGTTTATGGTTGAGGATAAGAAAACAATACTAAAAGCTATGGAAGATGATGGACCAAGGGTAGTCTCAACTAGAAGAATGGAAGCCTTCTTTCGACATAATGATGTAGAATGGGTAGTCCATTGCTTTGTTTCCAATGAATCTGCAAATAATGAACCCTCTTACCATATTGATATCCAATCAATGTTAGATAAACATGGTGCAATGTTTGGGGATATTCCTCTTGGACGACCATTTGATAGAGGATTTGAACATGTGATTGAGTTAGAAGAAGGTTCAAAACCAGTGATCATAACACCTTACAGGCATGCTCGTCACTTCAAAGAGGAAATTGAAAAAACAATCGAGTTGCTGAAAATGGGACGCATACACCCAAGTTCCAGCCCTTTTGCTTTTTTTGTATTGCTGGTCAAGAAGAAAGATGACACATTATGAATGTGTATTGATTATAGGGCATTGAATAAAATGACTATAAAGAATAGATACCCCATACCCAGGATAGATGAACTTTTGGATGAGCTACATGGTTTAGTCTTATTTTCTAAGATTGATTTACACTTTGGTTATCATCAGATAAGTGTAAGGGAAGAAGACATTCTGAAAACAACATTCCGTTGTCATTATGGACACTATGGATTCCTTGTTATGCCCTTTGGACTAACAAATGCACCAACAACTTTTCAATCTTGCATGAACCATATTTTTTGTGAACAATTGAGGAAATTTGTCTTAGTTATCTTTGATGATATTCTAATTGTACCATCCTAAAAGTTAGCACCCATTAATTTGGAAGCTCAATGACCTATAGGCCCCATTTTAGTGATCTCCTAGAAAATGGATGCATTTATGCTTCATTTCCTATTTTTTCCCACATATTTCACTATATTTCCCTCAACACCCTCAATACCTCTCGGGATCTAGAGGTTTTATCTTGAGTTTTGCACCCTCAAGTATAGGTCGACCTCAACCTATACCCTGAAGAGCACACGATTATATTGAGAGGGGGGGGTGAATCAGTATAATAACAATTTTAACTTTTAAAAACTTTATTCAAAGATAACTTTAAATTCTCAAACAAACAATTATGCACATGAACACAAATTTTACGTGGAAACCCAATATGGGAGAAAACCACAAAATAATTTGCTTTTATATATAATATTGTTCTTTTACAATGTTTTGTAGGCACCAACCTACTAGAGGCTCCAACCTCTAAATTTATGAGCACCGACTCACTGGAAGCACCTACTCCCACACTTCGCAGGCACCGACCTACTGGAAGCTCCAACTCCCACACTTTGCAAGCACCAACCTACTGGAAGCACCAACTCCTCCTGACTGGATTCTGAGCACCAACTCACTGTTTTCAAACTTTTCTTCCACCTTGACAATGTTTCTATCTTCAACTAATGATGGACACAATCTGCTCTCTAAGTCAGCCAATATTTTTCTCCTTATTTTCAAATATATGTCATTATGACTGTATTTTTACAATAATAAAAAATCTGAATTTATAATCATTAATTCTTCTCTCCTTTATACTATGACTGCTCTTCCTTTTATCTTCACATGCTTACATTTTTTATTTTTCAAAATAGGACTGGATATATATATTTATTAAATGTCCTTTTAAAAGTTATGACTTTTCAAAGTGAAAAGGTGTCTCTTAAAATATTATTAACTTAAAGATAAGTTAATATTTCCTTTTTTTTAATCAAAACTATAATACCTCACATGAGACTTTTGTAAAACCTTTTATCATTAAAGTTTTTAAAACTTTAAAACATACTATATCTTCGGCTGTTTTAACTTTACGGCAACCTTTCAATATATATCTTTATGACGCTGCAAACCTTCGACTTCCGTTTTTAATATTTGCATATAACAATGTTTTCGGCAACCATTGCATATACGAAAACCTTCGATAATAATATACTTGTCGATGTCTTTACTCCCGTAAACACCTTGCTTTAATTATCGCTGATGTTGACCACGACAAATCATTCGAACATCTTTCTAACTCCTTTACGTGACAACATATCTTATACACATTCGTTCTCGAGCTTTTCTGTACGCAGTTTAATGATCGACGGCATCGATCCAAAAATCTCTGTGACCAAGGGCATCGTTATCAATTGCTACTGCCCCTCTCTGCTTTTCAGCAGTTGCTTCTACCCTTATCATCAATAGCATCTGAATTAATCATGGCTTCCAGCATTCGTCTCAACATGACAGCAACATAGATGCATTTTGATCGAAAATCATATTGATGCACCGGCACATTGGCAATAAAAACATTAAGAAGAATATCCCGAGCTTCGTCAACCTTTGATCGTTCTGACTTTGCCCAAGATGGTCTCATCAATTTCACCAATCAAACATAAGAACATAATGAAACCAAAAATAGCCACAGTCCGCATCTACAGTTGTTTCTTTCTTCTATTATAAGATCTTCAATTGCATATACCCTTCCGTTTTATGTAAATATATGGACAGTCAACAGCACAATAAGAGGTATATTTGGCGAATACCTTTGTTTATGTTTATATACAGATTACTGTTCTGTATATTATATATATATATATATATATCGCTGTTTATCAATAACGTATAGTATTTCTGTATATGCTGTTTATTTATTTGCCATAAATGAAATCAATCTTCATAGTATAAATCGCTGTTTATATCTTCATATGCAATCGCTGTTTGTATCTTTTATATCTTCATATATTTGCTCCTGTATCTTGCTTTTACCATCACTGTATGCAGTATATATCTTATATCTCAGATATGCTGTGTATATGTATGTATGCTGTATGCTTCATTATTATTCTGTATATGTGCTGATGTTTCCTTTTCATAATATAAATCTGTATACGTATATGCTTCATTGTATATATGTATACCGCTATATAACAAATTAACTGTGTATATATGAAGATTACTATGTATATATGCTGATTATCTTTGTCTTCATTCTTCAACGCTGTATACATATGCTGTATGTATCTCTGATTATCTCTGTAATATATATCATATGCTTCAATATGAAATGCTATATGCTGTATCATTGATGGTATCAAAAATGCTCAATGCCGTTCTTCTAAAACATGTATGCTGTATCGTACATTCTGATAACTACATAATAATTCACATGAGGCTTAATGTTTCATACAATGCTCTCACCGTCTTTGTTAATACATATGACATATATCTTCTGACTTGTCTGATATCATGTCTCTCAACCTTATAGTATTCATTGCATTAACTTCTTCATTAATGTCATCGGTCTCTGATTTTGACATCAATGACAATATGTTCATCATACCCTGGGTCTTGAATTTTGATTGGCTCTTGGGCTGGATGCAAGGTATTTTCCTTTCTCACTTTCCTTTGTCGACCTTTGTGAATTTGAATCTTGAATTGCTATAAAAGGAAGCCTTTTTCCTTCTTTTGATCATCTACACACATACACATCTCCACACATATCCAAAATTGTGCAAGCTATTTAGATCTTTTGCAAGCAAGCGATCAAGTTCAAGGTGCATTCAAGGAGTTTAAGTAAGGCATATCAAGCATATGGGCATCCATGATCTATGATTTGGTGATTGTAGATCCATTGCATTTGTGAAGACATCTAACATTCAACATTCTAGATGAGCATTCAAGCATCTTTGTTGATAGCAGATACATATCCATTCATGAAGTTTTGGCAAGCAAGGTGAATACTAATGTTTGTCTTTTCTTTACATGCTTTTCATATTTCATTTCAAGGTTAATTTCTAAATAGGGGCTTGACCAAGGCAAGCCCCTTTCCCCGAAGAAATTCCCTTTTTTTCTTGTGTGTAAGATCAAGTTCGCAAACTTTCAGATTTTCAGGACCAGATTCAATAGACTTGGAGCTACTGTTTACACCGCACGTAAAAAATTTAGAGTTTTTGGCATCTCAGGCATAGGACAACCTCAACCTATACCCCAAGCCAACCTATACCAAGGAAGTTGACCTATTCTTGGGACCTTCAGGTTTTCACAGTTTGTAGATTTCAGCTCCCCAGTTCCAGATCCAGCTCTATTTCGGTTTCTGATACTGTTTGACAGTCTATTTTTTGATCAGAACTTGCATTCCTCATTTGCTTTCAAGGTGAGTACATTTCCTCTTTGTAATTTCATAGCACTTACTTTGAGTAGATTCTTTGTTGTCCATCATTACATGTGTATTTTCCTTTACATAACATTTAATCAAACAATTAATGAAAACATAAATAGAGAAGAAAGAGAAAGAGCAAGAGACCTTTGAATTGAAACCCCTAAAAGGACTTGGATTTTGCATTAGTACCCCTACATCCATTTGGGGTGTGCTAATCTAATTTGGGTCCTCCTAAGGCTTACATTTAAGGGACTCCTCGCCCTTTTCTCCTTCTTCCCCAATGTACATATAACTTGTGTTAGCATGAATGCTAATGGTATTCCTGTGGGGGAGTATCCTAGTAATGTTGGAGACATGTTATAGAGATTGTGTGTTGCATTCATGACATAGTTTGTCATTGATGTCAACATATGTTACTGACTGGTTATTCAGAAGCTTGCAGATAGGTTGCAGAGAATTGTATAGACGCACCATAGAGAATTAGCATGTGTGAACTTACATGAAGAATATACATACTGTCCTAAGTCACTGGATGTGATCACACATGCTTTTGATCTGACAGAGTTATGATCGATTTACTGATGATTGGTTTTCAGGAGATAGAAACTGAGGTTCTCACAAAGTTGATTGTAGAACTTTGTGGATAGCATTCATGATTGTTTAAATCATGATGAATGAACATAGGTTCGTATTTAAAACTGGCTGGAGAGCTTATTGCGATCATATGGAGTTCTGATCATACAGGTGACGTTAGCTATGGTGTGTTTATTGGCGAAGATCTATTTGGAGGACGACTTGGAACACGTTTCAAGTAAATTGATGTGCGAGCTTGATTTACAGACCTGGATGATTAATCAATGTAATTATTATGTTTTAACATTGTAAGAGGTGCCGTGGGCATCTTCACATGGGTCCATTTGTATTTTGTAACTAGGATTTATCCTATGAAGGTCGGCCCAGATTAATTGTTGTAACTTGTATATAAGGATTGAAATCCTTGGAAAATAGTGAAGAAGTGCATATGCGAATTGCAGAGGTGAATGCAAGCTTGAGGCTGCATTGGTTATTGTTTGGAGAACAGTAGTTGTGCGTTTAGGTGTATTATTGCTGCATTGGTTACTGTTTGGAGAACAAATCTTGGTGTTCATGTTATGTGTATTATTGTCGCATTTACCTTTCAGTTCACTGTTTTGTTGTAAGCAATGAGATAAAGGTTAAAGTATGGAATATTGACATCAATTGATTCACCTCCCCCTCTCAGTTGATTAGGACACTATTATTCTAACAATTGGTATTAGAGCATTTGGTCCTCAGCCAGGAAGCTTAACAGCTGGAGGCAAAGATCATGATGACCTTATTTACAAAGGAGAGTCCTAAGTTTGATGCAGACAATTTTGACACATGGAAGGAGAAGATGAAGAATCATCTGATGTGCATGGGTTTGAAATATTGGCTCATTACCTGGAAAGATGTGCCTATCATAAAGGAAGAAGACCCTGAGACACTTACTACTACTGAAGAAGAAAGGAAAGGGTTTGTGTGTAATGTTGTTGCAAAAGAAGCCTTGGTTAATGCATTATTTGATGGTGAATTTGCAAAGGTCAGAGATCTAACAAAGACAAGTGAGATCTGGAAAAGACTAATTGCACTTTATGAAGGAGATGAATACACTAAGCGAGCAAAGTTGCAGAATTGGAGAATAAAGATGGAGACAATGCAAATGAAGGATGATGAAACAATAAGGTTGTATGTTCAGAGAGTATTTGAATGTGTGATTGGAATAAAAAACAATGGAGGTACTTATACAAAAGATGAAGTCATAGCAAAATTTTTGATATTGGTAACTCCTGCTTACAAACCCAAAGTTCTTGCTTTGGAGGAAACTATACCACAATACAAAGATTTCACCAGAGAAATGTTAGTGGCCAAGCTGACTACATTTGAGACCGCAGAGCTAACAGGTGCACTACCTAAGGTAGAGACAACATTTAAGGCTACTGTTTAGAGAACTGGATCTGTTGGTGCTGGATCTAGCAGAGTGAACAAGCACATCAAAGATCTCAGAGAATATGCTAAAGAATGGGAAGAGATTCAAAGGTTAGATTGTTGGCATATTTGAGTTGTCATTGGATTAGTGTAAGGAAAACATCAATCCAGTTCAGAGAATTGGATCTGTTGGTGCTGGATCTAGCAGAGTGAACAAGCACAACAGAGATCTTAGAGAATATGCTGAAGAATGGGAAGAGATTCAAATGTTAGACTATTGGCATATTTGAGTTGTCATTGGATTAGTGTAAGGCAAACATCAAACCCATCGGTAAACTGGTAGACCATTCATAGTTCTTAATAGGCACCGGTAGACCTGACAGAGTATATGTACCGGTAGACCAAACAGAGTGTTTGCAACCGGTCTCATAGAACAAATAGGGATGTATGTTCAACCGGGTATAAGATCTATACCGGTCGACTTCATGATAACCCGCACTGGATTATGCAGAGCTGTTTGAGTTATAACCAGATTACATGGAGCATTCACCGTTTAGAATTGGAGTTAGCTTTTTAACAGGACTTAGTTTCATTTCTACGCGGATGTTTCAAGGTAAACTCAAGATCATCTCGCAAAGCTTTTTTGCTGCATGATTTATGAGCGAGTTTACAGCTTGGCGGTACTATGAGTTAAGTTTTTATTAAGATTAATTTCTTATAAATACAGGTCATAGGACACAAAAGAATTGTTGTTGAATATACAGAGCAGGAGAGAGATATCTTCTGAGAGAAGCTATGGTCACAAGAGGTGAAAGGCAGAAAGGTTCAACAGTCAGGCAGAGCAGCAATGATAATAGGTATGATCTAATTAGACAGAGAGTGTCAATTAAGATCATTGCTTTTATACTGTTAAAGCATATTCAAATCCCTCTATCAGGATGAACTATAATAGGTTCTTTGTATAAATCCCTTAACCGGGTAGCATCTTAATTCGTGTTTAAAGTCCTTTTGCAAGGTGGCTCCTAACAAAGTCAAGATCTTAACCGGTCTTGTACCAAGTCCCTTTATCGGGTAGCACTCTTACAAGTGCTTTGTAAGCTCTTAATAGGACATCTTCAATACTGCAGTAGTGTAGTTGTGAGCTCTGTCTCATTGAAGGTTTCCACGTATATATGCTATGTTGATCTGAGTATTTCTATTTCTGTTTGTGAATGGTTATTTACATTCTGTTTATTTTGCAAGAATCTTTATACAAGGTTTAATTGAGATAGAAATAATATTTATTGATTCACCCCCCTCTCTCAGTAACTGGTTAGGAATAACAATTGGTATCAGAGCTTTTGGGTTCTCAAAGATATAAAGCTTAACTGCTTGAGTAAAAGATTATGGAGGGTTACAAGTATCAGAAGCAGCTTGAGGAAGCCAATAACATCATCGCCTCTCTTGAGAATAGGCTAAGAAGATCTCTTGCTAAAAGAAAGGAGCTAGCTCTGCAGTTGAGTGAGAGAAATGAAACGATTGAGGAACTCTCTGGACAAAGTGGATCGGATGAAGCTAAGGAGGAACTCTCTGAGCTTATGGAGAAGAATCAGATCTCCAACCTGAAGAGGGAGCAAGAAGATAATGCTCTAAGTATGATTGAATTAATCGAGAAAAAGAGGAAAGATGAAGATGAAAGAAACACTGTAGTGAAATCTCTAACAGCTTCTCAGAGAGCAAGAAATCTGGCAGAAGCAGTAAGAGAAAGTGATCTTGTTCTGCAACTTCAAGAAGACATGCAAATAGTCACTCAAGAAAATGCCAACATGCAAAAGAATTGACATGATAAAGATGATGTATGCAAGAGGCTGACAATTGAGCTGTATCAACTGAAGGAATAGATGACAACACTCGAAGAAAGGAATGAAACCCTCAGAAGATACAATGAAAGCTCAGTAAAGCTTGATGAGCATCTAAAAACTTAGAGAAAGCACAAAGATCCCACAAGACTTGGGTTCACTGGTCAAAACACCAAGGAAATCGGTGAGTCATTCGGAGCCAAGAAAAGCAAGAAGGAAAAGAAGAAACCGGTTGAACAAAAGGGTAAAAAGTCCTTCAATACTTCTTGCAATCACTGTGGCAAACCGGGACATAGAACAAGTGATTGCATAAATGCACCGGTAAAACCAACTAACAATTACTGCAAAAACTGTTACAATTATGGCCACAAGACTACTGAATACTGGTCTCGCCTCACAAGTGTGTCCAATAGAAGTAGGGGAAGCTTCATAGGCTATTGCTATGCATGCAATAGGTTTGGATACAAGGTTGATGAATGCAGATCCAAAACAATGGCATTCAGGTCCCCACCGAGACTGATATTTCCAAAGAGGAATAAGAACCGGAGCACAACCAATTGTGCTAACTATGACATGCATAGCCATAATGACTCCTGGTGTAATTCGCCTAACAAGAAAAGGGTAAATCCATGGAAGACAACCGGGATAGTCTGTTACATCTGCAACAAAGTTGGACATCTGACCAAAGATTGTAGGAACCTATCAGCAAACAAAAGCAGAGGATCGGTCAAACCGGTGATGAAGACCTTGTCTCCCAATCAAAAGGACAAGGGAAAAGAGACCGAGAAAGAAGTCCAGAAGATTTGGTTCAAGAAGGAATCAAAGAGCTCCACTGAGGAGAAGACAAAGGGAAGATCATCGTCTGCTTAGAGGGAACTGGTAGTCCGTCTATTGTTCCCGGTAGGATTGGTGAGTAGCAAACTCACTCAGTCAGTAAGTATAACCAGACAGGTAAGTGTTGATCAACCGAGGTTTGCCCAAATAGGTAAAGGCCTGAATACTGATTGGCGAAAAAGGAAAGAAAGGTTAGGTGAGGTAATTAATGCTATAGCCATTAACAAATAGTTATCGTTTGCTAATTATCGTTATGCCCTAAATCTATATAAAAAAAGAGGATTACTCATTTTGTTTTACTTTGCGATTTGTGATTTACAATTTCTTATGCTTGAGTAATATTCTTGTGCTTTGATCATTGATAAGATATTTCTATAAGACCGATCAAGCAATTTTCTGTGTAAACTGGTTGATAACAATGGCATCTTCGTCATCTGTCGCTAAGTTGATTCAAGGAAATTAGTTCGACCGACCTGTCTACGACATCTAACAGTTTGGAACAGGGAAAATGACATGTCTGGCGCATTGACATCTGTGCCTGATGGAGTTCTAATGACTGAAGATGTCATCGCTTTCATACATGCGAAACAAGAAGAATTGGGTGAAACTTTCATCCAAAGCAAGTACCTCTCACTGTGCATAGATGGAAAGCTTCAAGACAAATATGCGAAGTTGGTATCCTCAGGGTTGATAAATGGAGTCTGTTATCCAACCGTGTTTCGACCAGATTGGATACGTCTGGTTCTCAGTTGTGTGCATGAACCTGGTTTCTGGCTTACAAAGGGAGTATGCACTCAAATCACCAATGAGGACTTGCACAGAGTGACTGGGTACAACGACAAAGGGGAAGCCCTCACCCTACGAACAATTTCAAATGCCGTAGTTGCACAATTGACGAAATCTAAATTTGATAGTCGGCTAATGACCGTCAATGACATTGAAGATGAAGGAGTTCGGTTCACATCTACAGTGATAGGTTACAAAATCTATCAATCAAGCAACCTGAATAGCATACTGGGGGGAGCCATTCACACCGCTCACTGGATCATGCACGACAACATGCAATATGATCTTTACGCAATGCTTTGAGGACAGATTTTTGAGAATCTGAAGTTCGGTATCGTCAAGAAGTTCCTGAAATATGGAACCCTATTGGTATGCCTTTTCTTTTACTATTACAACTTCTTTCCGGGAATAGGCAAGGTGACATGGGGAATGGATCGACCAGTCATGATTCAAATCAGTGATATGGACAACCAATTGGGAAACTAGTTCAGTAAAGTCATGACTAACTACTTTGAGGCATTCCAACTAAGGATGCACGCTAGGGAAAGGATTCCCTCGACTATCATTGATACTTACAAAGATGAGGTGTGTTTCCTAGTCTCCACTGATCACTGCATCATATAGGTAGTGGAACCACGAACCGGGTATGCTCCTGAACTAGGGTATGAGATCTCTGCAAAAACAACTAAGGCATATGCAGATGCCTTGTAAGATAGTGATCTGGACTTATCGGCTTATCGGTTTGGGACCTTTGAAGAAATTCAGGAGAATCTGAAGAAAAAGGCACCGATAAAGAATGTATATGTCAAAAGGACCCCTACACTGAAGAAGAAACTGACAGCAGATCCACCCAAAGCTCAGAGGAAGAGAGCACAACCGATACTTAGCACTTAAGGGGAAGAATAGGAGGAAACATAGATTGAAGATACAACTCCTCTAATCAGAAAGAGGAAATCTGGTAAACCGGTGAAGGCTGATGCACCACGAGGAAGAAAACCCACAATTGATGAATTTGTGGCAGGGTTAAAAGAATCTGGTGGAATGGGATTAGTCAGCAGAAGATATCAATTGGCAAATGAAGAAGATAGGAGAAAATAGTAGTAGTTCACTGTATTCAAAAATTCAACTTGTCTCCTACAGAACTTCATAAGATTGTACCTGATGATCTTCAAGAGATTCTTGCAGCAAGATGGAAAGCTTCAATGGAAAGAGAAAAGGAGCTAAGGATTAGGGCTTTGCTTGAAGTCTAGAATCACTTAACTCTGGACGAGGCAACTCATCAAGCAGAACTACACAAGCAAAACTTCCTGATTAGAAGACGGATAAGTCAAATGCTTATTGGAGAAGTTGACAAGGTTCATGATGAAGGTGTGGCAACATGGACAAAACTTCTTCAAACCCAACAATAGGCAGAAGAAGCATGCCAGAAGAACACTGAGCCACCGGTCAAAGATACCGGTAAAGGAAAGAGAATTCTGGGAGCTGAGGCTCAAGTCAAAGCAACGGTATCGACTAATCCGGTCATCGTCGATATCACTGACGAAAAAGGTGGCGATCTGGCTCCCCCAACCATTTTTGTATCTCCAGAAAAAGGTTAGTCTCGCACTATGACTGTAAATGATATTGTAGATGAAGTCATGGATTTTGGAGAAGTAGCCAATGTGGCTAAATGGTTTAGTGTGTTAGGAGAGGAAGATAAACAAGCAATAATAGTGGCTTTGTTGGCAACCTTCTTGGATTACAACAAAAGTCCAAGAGACTATAGTTCTAAATTTCCTCCTGAACTCAATACAAGACTAATAACTGAATGGAGAACCGGTCTAGGCTCCAACACTAGAATTGCTAAGGAGACACTGTCACAGGTCAGACCTGGTCTCAGTGAAGACACTATCAAACTTCTGATAGAGGAAGCATCAATGAATCTAGATACAAAGAATAGAGTTGACAAGATAAGAAATGGTTATGAGAAGGAAGTTTATCAAGAAACTCTAGATTTCTGGCAACAATATGATTTTGGTGCTCTAAAGGAAATAGGTCCACAGGAAGAACCTGTGAAAGTACAGGATCCACTGGTTCAATTCATTTCTCATGAAGAACCTACAACCGGTGAACGAGAAGTTCCTAAGGAACAATTCACGTCTAGTGAATAGGTAAATTTGGGAAAGTCATCGGTCAAGATGACAACTGACACCACAACAGGTGAAGAAGAAATTGTTGTGGGTGAGCTTCATACAGCTGAGGAGCAGCGCACCGAGCCACCACCTGAATAGGTAGTTCCACCAGAAGAGCAATTATATTCGGAAGAGGAAGTCCACCCAAAGGAAGAAGTGCTACTTGAAGAAGAAGAAAATCAAGAACAACAAAATGAACAGGAACAAGAAGTACGTGTACATATTGAACAAGAACAACCGGTACTGGAGCCAAGGCAAAAGGAACAGGTAGATGTTCCAAGCTCGTCCTTATCAAAGAGGAAGCTATCCTTTGCAGCACACACAAAAGCCAAGAAGAGCAAGGTTAGTGAGACTGTGGTTGACATAAGCAAAATGTCAACTAGACAACTAAAGGAGCTTACAAAGAGGAAACAGGACATGGTCCTCACAAGTGTCAAGAACATCCTGTACAACTTTGTACCAGATGCAGACATAGATGAAGATGAACTTGTCATTGATCAATTGGAGATTTTGGCAGAAGCAATAGGAGAAGATGTCATCGATCCAGAGACAGTTGCCATTTATCACTATGAGAAGAGAATAGAAATTCTCCACAAACAGGTTGAAGAGATAAAGGTAACAGTATCTACCAACATAAGGGTACTCCAACAATAGTTACAGGTTGCAGGAAGTCTAATGACAATGACTTCAAATTTTGATACTTTTGTGCAAGATATCACATAGAAGTCATCTAAGACTTCTGAAGACATAAGAATTTTGTCTTCCCAGTTTGATATAAAGAACACATCTGCAATAGATTTCAATAGGGAAATGACAAGCCTAGCTCTCATTTTGAGAAAGACATTTGAAGAGAGAACTAAGAGAATCCAAGATCTCATTGGATTTCAATTAATTTCTAGCCCCAACATTTGATTTAATGCAACCGACTGCAACAAAAGCTGAGAATCTGATCATTGAACTGGACTACAAGACTGTAGAGGACATGGAGAACATAATTGTATTGCTGCAAGCAGCATAGAAAAATCTGGAACATGTCACTGGTCAGTGGAATTCTTTTCTTCCAATAGCAAAGAACATCTACAAAGATATCTTTGCAAAACTACAGCTATAAACCCTTTGTCCTATGGAGGCAAAAATGGGAAGATTAACATCAGCGAAGAAGAAGAGAAGAAGAAGAAAGTGCGAAGGAAGGGGGATGTTAGAATTCAAAGATCAGAATTCAGAGTAGATTTAGCTACAGAGCAAAAGCACAAACATAGGGGAAGTCTTCATGACATAAAATGGAAAGTGATGTTTTGCCACCAATGCCAAAGGGGAAGATTGTTGGCATATTTGAGTTGTCATTTGATTAGTGTAAGGAAAACATCAATCCCACCGGTAAACTGGTAGACCATTCATAGTTCTTAATAGGCACCAGTAGCCCTGACAGAGTATATGTACCGGTAGACAAAATAGAGTGTTTACAATCGGTCTCATAGAACAAACAGGGATGTATGTTCAACTGGGTATAAGATCTATACCGATCGACTGCATGATAATCCACATCGGATTATGCGAAGCTGTCTGAGTTAAAACCGGATTATACGGAGCATTCACCGTTTAGAACTAGAGTTAGCTTTTTAACAGAAGTTAGTTTTATTTCTACGTGGATGTTTCAAGGTAAACTCAAGATCATCTTGCAAAGCTTTTTTGCTGCATGATTTATGAGCGAGTTTACAGCTTGGCGGTACGATGAGTTAAGTTTTTATTAAGATTAATTTCTTATAAATATAAGTCATAGGACACAAAAGAATTGTTGTTGAATATACAGAGCAGGAGAGAGATCTTCTGAGAGAAGCTACGGTCACAAGAGGTGAAAGGCAGAAAGGTTCAACAGTCAGGCATAGCAGAAAGGATAACAGGTATGATCTAATCAAACAGAGAGTGTCAATTAAGATCATTGGTTTTATACTGTTAAAGCATATTCAAATCCCTCTATCAGGGTGAACCATAATAGGTTCTTTGTATAAATCTCTTAACCAGGTAGCATCTTAATTGGTGTTTAAAGTCCTTTTGCAAGGCGGCTTTTAACAGAGTCAAGATCTTAACCGGTCTTCTACCAAATCCCTTTACCGGGTAGCACTCTTACAAGTGCTTTGTAAGCTCTTAACAGGGCATCTTCAATACTACAGTAGTGAAGTGGTGAGCTCTATCTCACCGTGGTTTTTTCCTTCTAACCGAGGGTTTCCACATATATATGCTGTGTTGATCTGAGTATTTCTATTTCTGTTTGTGAATGGTTATTTACATTCTGTTTATTTTACAAGAATCTTTATACAAGGTTTAATTGAGATAGAAATAGTATTTACTGATTTGTAATGACCCTTACTATAAAGGCCACTAAAACCCCCAAAACTGAACTGTGACAATTCGTCAAACACTTGGCAAGCAACTGAATTGTTTGTTTGAGATGTAGTGTTTCAAGGTTATAGTGGTTGAGCAACAAATCCACAATGTTCAAATGATATAACAATGCCAAAGTGTAATGAAATGCAATCAATACAAGTGCTGACTTCTATGACAATTTTCAGAATATCAATGATTTGGCATCAAAACAATACAATGAGCTATGGCCAAACAAGATAATGCAATGACCAACATATCTATTGGATTATGAACCTTCAAATCCGATTACAATATGCAGAGTGTGACAGTGACTGAATTTTGAGAATATAAAGGACTGTTTCAGATTGTAATACAATAATATTCAGATTACAATGCAATGGAGTCAATGCCAAATGGATTAAGAGATCCCCAAGGTCTGATTACAAGTTCCAAATTGATAATGACTGATACAATAGACTGATTCAAATGACTGAATATCTATGACTGTATGGACACTAAAACAAGACACAATGATCTCTTACAAGACCTTGCAATGCACCTTCACTCACTATGGCAATCCAATGAATAATAGTGACTGTTTTTATGACATATACTGGACTGTTACAGCAGTGATAGAAAATGCAACTCCTATTATAATTTTGACATCAAATATCAAACTTCAAATTATGCAAAGGAACCTGGATAGTGCTGCAACTTTATTGTATCAAATGCTGATGAAGAAGACCTGACGCTGCACCCCCAAATTAGTCCAAAATCTGTACTGTACCCTGCTGCTGTACTGGGCCGTACAGTACGGACATGTACGTCTGCAGTATTAATTTATATGCAAAGTTGTGACTGCTGAAAATGATGCAAACAAAATCGCCTAGGGTTGTATTATCACTTCCCAAATGCATAAAATTAATCTCCAAGTAGATTAGGAGATATGAACAAAAAATCTGATTCCAGGCCCTGGCATTGCAAGTCTGGAAATGTGCCAATTTGTCTTCAATCCTTTGCCAAATTAATTCACCAATGCAAGAGGTGAATTCAAACCCTTATTCCAACCAGTTACAAACCCTTAATATCATATTTTCAGGTCTGCTTTTTCGGACTGCTTTTTCGGGTCTGCTTTTTTTGGACTCCTTTTTTGGATTTGCTTTTTCGGACTGCTTTTTCGGACTTGCTTTTTGGACTGCTTTTTCGGACCTGCTAAAAACGGCCGCTTATAATTTCGGCCCTACTAAAAATGCCTCCTGAAATGCTGTTTCAATCACAAACAAACCCTTACATCAAATTCTCAATGAAGTACCAATGAGATGGCTTAATACCAACTCCAAATTTGCAACCCTTCAGTAGATATTTCACTACCTCAGTTATGCCAATCCAAGGGAGTGATTCGTTCTCAAAGATCGAATAGAATTTGCAGACCAAAGACTACAAATTGCTTCACAATGAAGAAGTAGAAGAAAATCCAAATCCAAGCATGTAGAAATGAAGCCCCAAGCCCTCTATTTATTCTTTTCCTTGAGAAGTTGCTAGAACTTCTAGAAACATCCAATTATAATGTACTTTATAATAAAATAACATTATAATAATAAAGTACATTTCTCAACTCAAAATTATAACAATGTAGGCCCAAATGTCTCATAACTGAATGTAGGCCCAACTACGACTGAACGTAGGCTCAAGACTGAACGTAGGCTCTACTACAACTGGATGTAGGCTCAAACTGGATGTAGGCTCCACTACAACTGCATGTAGGCCCAAACTGGATGTAGGCTCTACCGAATGTAGGCTCTGTCAGCAATATGCAATCAAATGATCAACATAACGACCCTCTCTCCAAACCATTTGCCTACGAGAGTCGATGATAGGCAAATCCGTCATGCCAAACGATGTCAGCCAAAATGGGGACATGATAGTCCGCCCTTCCTGAAATTGCTTGTCCCCAAGCAATGGCCAAACAAATAATCAATCAATCCACCTGGATCCCAAATGTAGTCATGATCTAAATTGCTGTTAATCAACGCAAGCTCCTGCAATATTCTCTAAAATAATATAATCAAGAGGAATCCATAATCAAACTGGCAAATACAACTCAACCAAACTCCAACATCACAACTGCCAGAGTCAGGAACCCACGAGAAACAAACTCTCGAAACATCAGAACCCAAATAGAGAGGACAACTCAAACTGCCAACATAGTAAATATCACCAACACATCCCATTAGCCTATGTAGAGCGCACAATCCAACTCTGCGACAATGGTGAACACTCCCGAATAAATTTGCACCAAGTACGGAGAAGCCACACACTGTACAACTCCTGAAGTGAAAACAACTCTGCAAATCACCAACCACTGTCTCATAACCATAACTCTCATGTACCGCTGATGGCGAAAAGACAGCACAAGATAGACAGCAAGAAATAGAACCCAAACCAAATCTGACGGCCATCAACTGCTCAACACATGGATCAAAAGCAAGCCGATGAACATACCCTGAAATATAATGCCAGTAAAAAGAACCAACCAACTCATCCTGCAAACGTGATGCAACCAACTGTGACTGATCGTTAGCTAAGTCAGAAGATGACATAGCCAAGGGAGTAGAATCAATAACAACAACCGCTGAGGTATCACTCCCAAACTCCTGCTCTAAGTCATGCACTATCAAGATATCAACCACAGAACCTATCACCATGTCATGCACATCACAACTCTCATCCCGTGGCGTCAAACCATCCCATAACTGATGACAAGCACTAGGGACCAAAGTATATCTACGTAACATCATCTCATCAACATCGTCATCAAAGGTAAACTGATGAGCATACCTCACAGTGTAATGCCGATAGAATGCGCCAATCTCAGTCAGTGGCTCAGACTGCAATCCAGATGAAACTAACTGCAATTGATCACTAACCAAGCCGGAACTAACTACTACCTCCGAAGACATCGCCAAGGGAGTAGTATCACTAGCAGGAACCATGCCAACTGCCGGCTCACCAACATCACACATGATCTCTGTTACAACATCACTAGTCTCCATGCCATCAGTGGTAGAGACCACCACCATGTCAGGCATACCACAACAATTTGTTGCAGCACCCAACTCAACTGAGCTTGACTCTAGTGGAAACGAACCCGATATGCCAATTCTAGTATCAAGGATGGACGCATCCCCATCTCCACTATCTCTGACAATCTCGACCATGGACATCCTCGGATCACCAGACACCACGGTCTGTGACTGTATAGTATCTGGTAAAGACTGAAGTCGCTCTAACTCCATGGTCACCTTAGCCAAATGAAACTGTGACTCCTCGAAAGCCAATCGTGTACTCTCAAGAATCTCCGAAGTCACCTCGAGCTGCTGAGTAAGCTCACTCACCTCACCTTCCTTGACCAATAATGCATTATATGCTGTACTGCCCCACTCCATAAGATAATCTCTATCGGCTACCAACTGCATATAATTCTGTCTCAGAATCCGGATAGCCTCCCATCAAGAGTGGATCTCAGTCAAGGAAAGATAACTGCCTCCCTGATCATCACTAGTAGGAGAACCCCATCCATAAACTGCTAACAACTGACGAGCAGCATCGAAATGCTCGCGAGCGACAGAAATGTCTCGCTCACTAACTCTTAGCTGACTAGACACATGATGGCGCTGGCTAGACTGTCTCCTACAATCCTCCTCTGATGTACTGTCCAAAGGAGTAGACTCAAAATCACTGATCTCTGGAGTACTACCATCCATACTCTGTGAATCAACTTCAAAGCTCATATCAACATACGGAGTATCAAAAATTGTAGCATCGCTATCCAACTCTGTTGTACTGAAAGAATCCGTCGAGGAAACCACGTCCTCAAAACTAACCACTGCATCCTCCTGGATGTCATCAATGTTAATACGATCCTGGGACTCATATGTAAACACTAACACCTCAGATGTGCCTGAATCATCACAAACCCACTGCACCCTGAGTGGTCGACTGGAAATGCACACAACTCCCAACACCGGTGTATAAAAACTAATACTAGCATCTGGTAAGCTGCTATGAATGAGAACAACACCGTGTAATCTGCTAATCAAATCCATGATAGCACTCAAGCAATCACTGCTACCAATAAGTGATAAGGATCTCCAGTCAACATAATCCCAAAGGCCAATATGACAATCCCGAGTCCACATCCGTAAACTAGAATCAGCTGGTAACTCAAGCAAACTCCTCACCTGAGTAATATGACTAATACCAACTAACTCCACGCACTTGTCTACTGTACTCACTACAATCTCTGAATCCGGAGTGTGAATGCTAGACATACTCATATCATCATCAACATGTGACCGGACTGTAAAAGAAAGTTGAGTCCTTGCCATATGCGCTAACTCCTGAACTGAACTCACCTCAAGACAAAGCTCGTCCACATGTCTCTCTACTGCACCACTCTGATCAACTGTACTATCCTCAAATGTGACAGTATCCTCAACTACTGTAACATCATCAGGATCAACTGTACTGTAACCACTATCAGAGCCAATCACACAATCTGGTGTGCTTGTGATATCTCCCTGTATCAAATCAGCATGTTTCTCCGAGTCCTGTAATGCCAATGGAGTACTCAACAAAGAGGCTCGGGTATCCTCTAGCTCACGAGAAAGCCTGACAGCTTCCTCCTTCCTCCTCAAGGCGTCTGAATAGTCTCCGGCAAGGGTAAGAAGATGGTCACGGTCCGAAAGAAGATGTAAATAATTCATCTTCATCGTTCCCATTCCTTCCCTAATCGCCTGTAAGTCAATACAAGAGGTCTGCGCCTGTACTCCCTTATGTCTACTCTGTGATTGAATCATCCGAATATGATCCTCCATCATCTCCCACATCCTGTCATGATGAGATAATGAAGTCACAATCCCATCCTTGCCTACTTTAAGCTGACTGGACAAAACATGTGAAGTACTATGTGCCTCAACCTCGTGTGATGTAGCGTCTAACTGTGCCTGATACTCTCTATCAGCAAAGTCATGAATACTCAATGTCTGCTCATCGCTGATATGTATCTCATCATCATGCACAACAACCTCCTCACAATCATCATCTGAATCCATTGTGCTGTAGTTACTATTCTAAGCACCTGTGACATCATCCTCAGGCAACCTGTATACAACTGTCTCAACTTGAGTACCAAGTTGACAGTTACTATCAATCCGCATAGTGTCCTTCACCACTTCCTCCTGTGGCTGAGTAGAAACTGAAACATCTGTCGGAATACTAACTTGTTCCTGAAAATCCTCATGAAGGTTTCTGGTAACTGTGTCAGCCGATCTTATGTTATCTCTCCTGCGAGAAGATTTGCCAAATAAAAAACTTGACAACTTTTTCACCTTGGCTGGGTCGGACAGTATATCATTCATCACACGGTGGTGCTTATTCCACTGTTCAGACAAGTTCTGGTCTATTCTCTTAAGTTCATCTCGAATGTCTGAATAACCATCATTTCTACTGTGTCTATCTGTTGCCCACGATCGTGTCCTCTGAAACTCTGTACTATTCCTGTCCATACTGAAATCAATCAAGTGCTGGTCACTCATGCAAAGACGGCTCTTACCCAACAGGATGGCAAGAAAACCGCTCTGATACCACTGTAATGACCCTTACTATAAAGGCCACTAAAACCCCCAAAATTGAATTGTGACAATTCGTCAAACACTTGGCAAGCAACTGAATTGTTTGATTGAGATGTAGTGTTTCAAGGTTATAGTGGTTGAGCAACAAATCCACAATGTTCACATGATATAACAATGCCAAAGTGTAATGAAATGCAATCAATACAAGTGCTGACTTCTATGACAATTTTCAGAATATCAATGATTTGGCATCAAAACAATACAATGAGCTATGGCCAAACAAGATAATGCAATGACCAACATATCTATTGGATTATGAACCTTCAAATCCGATTACAATATTTAGAGTGTGACAGTGACTGAATTTTGAGAATATAAAGGACTGTTTCAGATTGTAATACAATAATATTCAGATTACAATGCAATGGAGTCAATGCCAAATGGATTAAGAGTTTCCCAAGGTCTGATTACAATTTCCAAATTGATAACGACTGATACAATAGACTGATTCAAATGACTGAATATCTATGACTGTATGGACACTAAAACAAGACACAATGATCTCTTACAAGACCTTGCAGTGCACCTTCACTCACTATGGCAATCCAATGAATAACAGTGACTGTTTTTATGACATATACTGGACTGTTACAGCAGTGATAGAAAATGCAACTCCTATTATAATTTTGACATCAAATATCAAACTTCAAATTATGCAAAGGAACCTGGATAGTGCTGCAACTTTATTGTATCAAATGCTGATGAAGAAGACCTGACGCTGCACCCCCAAACTAGTCCAAAATTTGTACTGTACCCTGCTGTTGTACTGGGCCGTACAGTACGGACATGTACGTTTGCAGTATTAATTTATATGCAAAGTTGTGACTGCTGAAAATGATGCAAACAGAATCGCCTAGGGTTGTATTATCACTTCCCAAATGCATAAAATTAATCTCCAAGTAGATTAGGAGATATGAACAAAAAATCTGATTCCAGGCCCTGGTATTGCAAGTCTGGAAATGTGCCAATTTGTCTTCAATCCTTTGCCAAATTAATTCACCAATGCAAGAGGTGAATTCAAACCCTTATTCCAACCAGTTACAAACCCTCAATATCATTTTTTGAGGTCTGCTTTTTCGGACTGCTTTTTCGGGTCTGCTTTTTTCGGACTGCTTTTTCGAATTTGCTTTTTCGGACTGCCTGGATGTAGGCTCTACCGAATGTAGGCTCTGTCAGTAATATGCAATCAAATGATCAACATAATGACCCTCTCTCCAAACCATTTGCCTACGAGAGTCGATGATAGGCAAATCCGTCATGCCAAACGATGTCAGCCAAAATGGGGACATGACATGATTCACCCCCCTCTTAGTAACAGGTTAGGAATAACATAGACAATCAAGTGGATGAGAAAATCATGGCGTTGATTGCCAGGAGAGAAATGAAAGGTAAAGGTAAGTTTGAAGGAAAATTACCTTTGAAATGTTTTAACTGCAATAAGGTTGGTCATTTTGCATCTAGATGTCCAACTAGAGTACCTAAACATAGGCCTAAATATGAGAAGTACAAGAATGATAAGGAATTCTATTATGCTAGTGATGGATTTGAAGATTTAGATGATGAATTCAATGATGTTTTGGGTTTTGTTGGTATGAAAGAAGAAGATCTTGTCCATGAAGAAAAGGCTTTAGTTTCTCATATTGATAGGAAAACTAATTGGATAATTGATAGCGGATGTTCACATCATATGACTGGTGACAAGGATAGATTCATTCATCTAAAGAAGTTTGATGGTGGAGTTGTAAGGTTTGGTGATAATACTCCTACAATGATTGTTGGTAAATGATCAATTACTTTAAATGGAAAGACTAACATTGATGATGTACTATTTATGGATGACTTAAAACATAAGGGTTATCATTTGGAATTCAAGGATGGTCATTGCTCTATTAGAGAAGCTAATGGAGAATTGATCGCATCTGGTACTAAGACTAGAGGTAATATATTTCAGTTGAACACTACTGAGGTTAGTTGTTTTGTTGCAAATATTGATGACAATTGGTTATCATTAAGGGTTAGTTGTTTTGTTGCAAATATTGAACACTACTGGTAACACCTTTAAGGGTTATCATTTGGAATTCAAGGATGGTCATTGCTCTATTAGAGAAGCTAATGGAGAATTGATCGCATCTGGTACTAAGACTAGAGGTAATATATTTTAGTTGAACACTACTAAGGTTAGTTGTTTTGTTGCAAATATTGATGACAATTGGTTATGGCATAGAAGGTTGTCATATAAATTTTGATAACATGGTAAAAGAATTTAACAATAATGCTATCAGAGCTCTACCTAAGATTGTGAAACCTGCTAACACTACATGTAGAGAATGTGTTTTGGGAAAGCATACAAGAAGTAGTTCTGCAAGCAAAGGATATTCAACAAATGAAAAATTGGAGCTGATTCATACAGATCTTTGTGGACCTACTTAGACCAGGTCATACTTTGGAGATAGGTATTTTATCATATTCATTGATGATTACTCTCAAATGATGTGGGTTGGATTTCTTAGAGAAAAATTTGAAGCATTTGAGACTTTTAAGTTTTATAAGGCAAAAGTTGAGAATGAGACAGGCTTAAAGATAAAGTGTTTGAGATCAGACAAAGGTGGAGAGTTCACTTCACATGAATTCAATACCTTTTGTGAGAAGCATGGTATTATGAGGCAGACTTTTGCACCGAGGACCCCACAACAAAATGGAGTTGTTGAAAGAAGAAACAAAATAGTTCTTGATGCGGCAAGAACCATGTTGATAGAAGGAAAAGTTCCACCTATGCATTGGAGAGAAGCAGTCAATAGAACAATATACACAATGAATAGAGTGTAAATCAGAGAAAGTACATGCAAGTCACCATTTGAGCTATGGTATGGTAAGACACTGTTAGTTATTTCAGAATGTTTGGAAGTAAATGCTATATTAAAAGAGATGAATGCATAGGAAAATTTGATGCTAGAAGTGATGAAGGCATATTCCTTGGCTAGTCTACTAGAATCAAAACTTATAGGTGTTACAATCTGAGAACTAGGACGCTGATTGAAAGTGCTAATGTGGGAGTTGATGAAAAGTTTCAAGTTAGAGAAAGGTATTGTGACTTTAACCCCTATGAGATTACATTTGATAATATGAATACAAATCAGGACAATATGCAGACAACAGAGAATGGTGATGAGAATGAAAGGAATGAAGCATCTTAGGATGTTTTGATAATTGACAATGGCAGAAGTGTGGATTTGAGGGAGCAGACCACACCAAAATATGTTTTGAGAAATCATCCTAAAGATCAGATCATCGGTGACAGTAGTAAGGGAATCGGAACAAGATCACAGAACAAAGAGGAAAGGTTGCAAACTACAAATGCCATTTGTTTGATTTCACAAGTAGAACCACAATCCACAGATGAGGCATGCAGAAATGAATCATGGATCAAAGCTATGAATAAGAACTAGAGCAAATTTAGAAAAAGAACACTTGGGAATTGGTTCCAAGGCCTAAACACAAAAATGTGATTGATACTTAGTGGGTATTTAGAAACAAGATGAATGAAGGAGTTGTTAGAAACAAAGCCAGATTGGTGTGTAAAGGGTATTCACAACAAGAAGAAATTGACTTTGAAGAAACTTTTGCACCTGTTGCTAGAATTGAGGCAGTAAGATTATTCTTAGCTTATGCTGCTTATAAGGATTTCAAAGTATATCAAATAGATGTGAAATCAGCTTTTCTTAATGGAGACTTGGAAGAAGTATACATTTCTTTTATCAGGAAATGAAGATCTAGTTTGCAGATTGAAGAAGGCTCTGTATGGATTGAAACAAGCACCAAGAGCTTGGTATGCAAGATTGGATAAGTATCTAATTCATTTGGGATTCAAGAAAGGTAATGTTGACAACAATTTGTACTTAAGAATCAATGAAGAATGTATCTTGATTGTTGAAGTTTTTGTTGATGATATTATCTTTGGAGGAAATGATGAAACGAGTAATAAGTTTGTAGATGAGATGAAAAGGGAATTTGAAATGTCTATGATTGGGGAGATGAAATTCTTCCTTGGATTGCAGATCAGTCAAAGTAAGAAAGGGATATTCATATCTTAGACCAAATACCTTAAAGAACTGTTGAAAAAGTTTGGCATGGATGACAGTAAACCTGTTGGAACTCCTATGGTAACTGGGACTAAGTTATCTTTAGAGGATGAAGCAAAGAATGTACCACAGACAAAATACAGATCAATGATTGGAGGTCTTCAGTATCTAACACATACTAGACCTGATATTGCTAATGCAGTTGGAATTCTTGCAAGATTTCAAGCAGATCCTAAAGAATCTCACCTTATGGCAGTAAAAAGGATATTCAGATACCTTGTGGGTACAGTTGAGTTTGGTCTATGGTATGATAGATCACAGGACTTTATATTTCATGCTTTCACTGATGCTGATTGGGCAGGGAATGCAGATGTTAGAAAGAGTACAAGTGGAGGAGCATTCTTCCTCGGTAAAAGGTTGATTTCTTGGCTTAGCAAGAAGCAGGATTGTATTGCTCAGCCTACAACAGAATCAAAGTATGTTGCAGCTACAATCAATTGTACACAGATTATATGGATGAAGCAAATGTTGAAGGACATTGGAGTATGTCTTGAGGATTTAGTTACTATCCATTGTGAGAATGCTAGCACGGTAAATATGTTAAAGAATCGTGTTATGCATTCAAAGACAAAACATATAGCAATAAAGTATCATTTCTTGAGAGAAAAGGTAGCAGAGAAAGAAGTGAAATTAGAATATGTGAATACAAAGGAGCAAATAGCAGACATTTTTACAAAACCTTTGCCGAAGGATACATTTGAGCATTTGAGAAGTATGCTAGGGGTTATGCCCCAACCTACAACCTACTCTTGAATAATTAATGCAGAAATTGCATTAGTCCAGAAACATCAACACTATTTCATTGTCTGGACTAAATGCTTGATGCTTCTCCTATGGGGGAGTATATGTATTTGAGCCGAGTCACTGAGGACTCTTGGAGACAC
Organism: Chamaecyparis obtusa; assembly: GCA_027943335.1. Classification (NCBI taxonomy): domain Eukaryota; kingdom Viridiplantae; phylum Streptophyta; class Pinopsida; order Cupressales; family Cupressaceae; genus Chamaecyparis; species Chamaecyparis obtusa. Next base: position 360,354 of record BSBK01002104.1, read on the forward strand.
AATGATACCTTTGACATTGATGTTAATGGGGGAGAGAATAACACATGAAAAACATCCTTTGATATATATGAATTAATATCAATGGGAGAGAAGAATATGACAAGATCATCTTTTGGGGGAGAAATGCTCAAAAGATAAATATTGATTGATAAAGAGGATTTGATGATTGATGAAGACAATTTAATGATTTGAAAATCAGATACAACAGAGGGATGTTTGGTATTTATGGAACTTAGATGTTTTTCATATATGTTGCAATTAATGCCCAAGGGGGGGATTGTTAGCATGAATGTTGATGGTATTCCTGTGGGGGAGTATCCTAGTAATGTTGGAGACATGTTACAGAGATTGTGTGTTGCATTCATGACAAAGTTTGTCATTGATGTCAACATATGTTACTGATAGGTTATTTAGAAGCTTGCAGATAGGTTGCAGAGAATTGTACAGACACACCATAGAGAATTAGCACGTTCGAACTTACATGAAGAATATTCATGCCGTCCTAAGTCACTGGATGTGATCGAACATGCTTATTATTTGATCTGATAGAGTTATGATTGATTTACTGATGACTGGTTTTTAGGAGACAAATTGAGGTTCTCACAGAGTTGATTGTAGAACTTTGTGGATAACAAATCATGATGAGCGAACATAGGTTCGTATTTGACACTGGCTGGAGAGCTTATTGTGATCATATGGAGTTCTGATTGTACAGGTGACGTTAGCTATGACATGTGTATTGGCGAAGACCTATATGGAGGATGACTTAGAATACGTTTCAAGTAAATTGATGAGCGAGCTTGATTTACGAATCTGGATGATTAATTGATGTAATTATTATGTTGTAACATTGCAAGAGGTGCCGTGTGCATCTTCGCATGGGTCCAATTGTATTTTGTAAATAGGATTTATCCTATGAAGGCCGAACCAAATTTAATTGTTGTATCTTGTATATAAGGATTGAAATCCTTGAAAAATAGTGAAGAACTGCATATGCGAATTGCAGAGGTGAATGCAAGCTTGAGGCTGCATTGGTTACTGTTTGGAGAACAGTAGTTGTGCATTTAGGCACAAGGTGGAGCTTGCTTGGCAGTGGTTGAATAATGGAAGTAGTTTCAGATCAGAATTATCTTAGTCTTGAAGTTGTGAGGTTTGGAGAACTTGAGGATGGCTTTAACACTCATATCTCTTGATCAGGTTGATCTATTGTACATCCCTAACAGGGTTATTGCCTTTAGCAGGGTTGATTCCTTATCAGGGATCACATTGTAAAAAGACTCTTAGCAGGGCTTGTCATTAACCAGGACCTGCCTATTGTAATACTCAGCTCCTAACAGTGTTAGAACTCTTAACAGGGTTATTATACCTAGTGTAGATATTTGTGGGTGCCATCCCCACCGGGGTTTTTCCCTTAACAAGGTTTTTCCTCGAGAACAAATCTTTTTGTTCATGTGTATGTGTATTATTGCTGCATTTACCTTTTAGTTCACTACTTTGTTTTAAGCATTGAGATAAAGGTTTAAAGTATGGAATATTGGCATCAACTGATTCACCCCCCCCCCCTCTCAGTTGATCAGGACATTATTATTCTAACAACTTGGTGGTCTAATCACATTGGATCTCCATTTTATACATTACACTAATATACAATATAACTTGGGATGAACATTTGTAGCATTTAGATATTGTTCTAAGTATCATGGAGAGTCAATCTTTATTTGCAAAAGCTTTAAAGTGTGATTTCGGAATGTTTGAGATCTTGTACTTGGGACATGTGATTGGAACTGAAGGGGTAAAGGTTCATCAGGAGAAAATACAGGCAATCATGGACTGGTTGCCACCAAGAATATATCTGATTTGAGAGGCTTCTTGGGTTTATGTTGCTATTATCAAAGGTTTTTGTGAGGTTTTTCCGAGTTAGCTGCCCTATTGACCAATCTTACTAAGAAAGGGGCTTTCCAGTGGTCTCCAGAGGCATGTGATACATTTGACAGGGGTCAAGGACGTCATGAGAAGATGTCCAGTATTAGCACTCCTTGATTTCACAAAACCTTTTACGGTAGAGTGTGATGCTTCCAGACAGGGGATTGGAGTAGTGTTAATGTAGGACAAGCATCCCATTGTATTCGAGAGCAGGAAGCTCCGAGATTTAGAAAGGTTGTATCCCACGTATGATAAAGAGATGTTGGCTATAATGCATACTTTAGCCAAATTCAGACAATATTTGGTAGGTGCAAAATTTACTATCAGAACTGATCATAGTAGTTTGAAGTACTTCTCAGAACAAAAGGATCTCAATGAACGTCAATAAACGTTGGTAAGCAAAATTCAAGAATATGACTTTGATGTAGAATATATCAAAGGGAATAAGAATGTGGTTGCTAATGTTCTTTCTAGGAGAACTACTTTTTGCTCACTTACAAAGATTTCAGCTGATTGGAAATCTCAATTGTTATCTGAGTATACTAAGAATTCCTATGCTTGTGACTCAGTGGATGGAAGAGTACAGGATGATAGATACTTTGTGATAGAGGATGTGATATACTACAAAAACAAAATCTACCTTGTACTTGAGTCTAGCTGAAGTACAATATAGAGCATCACATGACACTCTTCTTGCTAGACATCTAGGTTTCTTCAAAACTTATAGGCAAGTAAGGCATAGATTTGCCTGGAAGGTACTTAAGGAAGATGTGCTGCAATATGTTTGTGAATGTTTGGTATGTCAACAAAACAAATCAGAACACACCTTTCCTACAGGTCTTCTGCAACCACTACCCATTCCAGAGTAGAAGTGGGAAGGTATATCAATGGATTTCATCATAGGATTTCCACGAGTACAAGGGAAAGACTGTATATTTGTGGTGGTGGATAGGCTGACTAAGTATTCACATTTCTTTGCCATTGCTACAGATTAATCAGCTTCCCGAGTTGCTGATTTATTTTTCCAAGAAGTGTTCAGATTGCATGGTCTTCCGAAGTTCATTGTTAGTGATAGGGACAACAGGTTTATTAGCATATTCTGGCATGAGTTGTTTCAGTTGGCAGGAACAAAACTAACACCCAATATCAATTACCATCTTTAGATGGATGGATAGACTGAAATTGTGAAAAAATGGGTTGAAAGCTACCTCAAAAACTATGTGTCAGGACAACAACGTGCTTGGGTCAAATGGCTGCACTTAGGTGAGTATTTTTATAATACCACCTATCATATGACTATTGGGATGTCCCCATTTAAAGCATTGTATGGATATGAAGCTTTATCAGTTATAGATTTAGCGTTTGATGTTCGGAAAGTCCCCTAGGCAAAGGAGACCATACCGAGTTACCAAGACATTCTCAAGGCTTTAAGAGACAATATCTTACAGGCACAAAACCAACAAAAGATGTATGTGGACAAGCGTAGAGTCGAGAGGACCTTTCAGGTGGGAGACTTGGTTTTCCTATGCTTGCAACCTTATAGGTGGTCTTCTTTGAAGAACACTGGAGTAAAAAAGTTAAAACCAAGGTTCTATGAACCTTACAAGGCGCTAAGGAAGATTGGAGAAGTCACATACGAACTTGAATTACCGACGAGTAGGATTCATAATATTTTCCATGTCTCTTGCCTAAAGAAGGCATTGGGACAACAAACAGTTGTCTCTCCCGAGTTGCCACCATTGGATGAAGAGGGAAAATTGATTCTAGAACTTGAAGGCATTGCTGATTGGAGGGAAAAGAAGCTAAGGAATAAGATTGTCCAAGAGTGTCTCATAAAGTGGAAGGGATTTCCTATTGATGATGCTTCATGGGAAGGTGATGAAATACTATAGCATCCTAATTTACAATTGCTTGTGCACCAGCAATCTCGGGAAGGGAAGACTGTAATGTCCCCCTCAAAAGTATCAAATTGCAATAATTACTTTGCTAAGTCTGTTTAGTTGTGCATCTCCTAGACTTAGTTGATTTTATGAAATAAAGGGAGATGTGTTTGTGGGGCCGGATTCACTTAAGTCACTTAAGCGACTTCTACTTTTTAGTCATGAGTGGGGCCTTGGAGTTTTTCCTTATCCTTGGGTGATTTAATTCAATAAAAGAAATTGGAATCTTCTATTTATTGTGGTGTGGGCTAATCTTCAATTGAATTACCTAAAATCTAGGCTTTCTTGGTTGTTCAAGTTTTTTGGGGTGCTGAGTCTTTATAAGGCAGTGATGTTAAGTTGTTTGCATATTATTATTGCCTTTGGTTTTTATTTTCTTTTGCAACAAGGTTCGTAGAGAAACCAAGACGAAACCCTTGGTTATGTGGAGTTTGGATGTCCACCCAAACTTGCTTGTGAAGAAAACTGGTGCTACATGTGCTGGAATAGTCATGTTGTTTCCAGAGTTAATGGAGAGTGCTACAAGAGTAGGAAGGATCCACAACTGAAGGTGGAAAGTACATCAGTATTTGAACACCCATAGGTTTTCAACTGGGCCATGCTCTATTGGTTCTTTTAGTAAAGATCATTGTGAAAAGGCAGTAAGCTGGAAACACAACTTCAAGTATTTCTCTATATTGTTTTTATCCTTATTCAGTACTATTCTATTTGTCACTGAATGAACATAGAATTAACAAGAATTTCAATAAGAATCGATTGGTTCAATTTATAGGCTCTATTGTTACCATAAATGGTTAATTTTATTATGGGTTAGTTTATGCAATTACATGTCTATGGGTTGAATCTGCTAGCAAGGCTATTTCAATTCCAATCGACATAAGGTAAGTTGTATTGTAGCAGTATTCCCCAAAATTGCTTGTCCTCAAGCTATTACATGTGTCAACTTTGCAATGACTCCAAATACACTAGTCAATACTCAAATCCCAAATTAATCTAGTAGCTTGGTGTGTTTTCCCTTGTACGTCACCTTTAAACTTCCGCTGCTCCACTCTGATAAAAACATCACCATTCTTCAACTTGTGAAACAACGAATCATGATCCCAATGAAGTACCGTACCAAACATACCAATGCTAGGATCCCAAATCATCATGTTGTCATATCTATCAAATATGAGAGGATAGAAATATCTTGAAGAGCTATTAGCATACAACTCTCCTACTCCAAATGATCTCCCATGGCTGTGAAATATAATCATCCTAAGTGCATGATCAGTCATGCCAAACCATCGTATGCGACTGTTATGAATCAGAATAGCATTTATCCAACTAAGAACCTTGCTCCAAATGAAGCAAATAGTACCTCTAACGACAAGGGATGATGGGGTGTCATCAATGTGCCAACCTTCAAAAGGGAGAAGATGAGACAAACCTTCCCAATTCCACCAATTAGCTACAGTCTCCAAAGGATTTTCTGAAATCTTTCTGATCAGTAGTACAAATCAACTATCCAACACCAATATGTGTGCCACAACCAATGGATTAAGGTTGAAATGCTTCTATACATGTGTAAATCATTATGCCATGTTCCAAGACTCAGCTGAAACTTATCCACTCCAAGTAAATGCCACTCAACATGAATAACAATAATCATGCAGATCTCATTCCCTGAAGATGGAACAGCTCCTTGCTCTAATAATGCATCATGAGGGAATAGTGTATTCGTGACTTCTCCAAGGGTGTCCCCATGCTCACAAAAAGGATCCTCATCATAAGAGTGGTGTGTTAACACACCAGTTGTCCCACGCTTATTTTGATTTGCTGATCTAAAATTAATTTGTGATAAATCAGAAAAGCCAACCTTAACCACATACTTGTCTATCCAATCTTGAATGTCTGTGTTGCAAAGTTTGGATTTAGGCTCATGTGATGACATACAGATGCTGATCATATACTGAAAATCAGAATTCCCTGCCCATTCTGAGATCAGGACAGCATCATGTCTAGTGTAGTGAAGCAACAGTTCAAAGGTATTTGGATCCCCTTTCAAGACGGATTCATCTTTGACTTCTTCCATCTATGCTTGCAATCCATTACTGCCTGATCCAAAATATGTAGGCACAATATTTTCTTGTTCCATCATGGTCTGAGTTTAAATTAAACTTTCCAAATGATATGTCTCATCATTATTGTTAAGCCCAAAATCATTAGCATAACATGAAATTTCTGATTCATAATTTATTTCATGTCTACACAATTCTAAATGCTTTCTATGCTTGGTTGTCATAAGAGGCTTATCCATCAAATGTTCTACCTCTATAGTACCTTCCCTTAGAGGAAGTAGGGAACTATGATACGCTACCCTTTGATGTCTCGCAGAGTTTGTCTGTTTGACTTGTTCTTCATTTTTTTGTAGGTGTTGTCTTGCATGGGCAGCCAACAACTGAGTCTCCTTAGCTCTTCCCATCCACTCATTACATAGACTTTGGGTCCTTGTAACATCTTCAATGCCATGATAGATAGTTCCAGACCTCTTGAGGGGTGGGTCTGTATTGGAAGTGTCATGTATAACTCTTGAATTTTGAAAGCTGACATTAGGAAACTCAACAAAACTTACATTTTTATGTTGTAAACCAAAATCCAAATCATGTCCTAAATCATTTACTGAATCCCGTACCTTTCTATATCCAACAAGCTTATGCAAATCTTATTGATCTTCATTCTCTAACATCACAAGAGGTTCGTCCATCATATTCACCACCCTTTGCTGATTTGAATTCTTTGCTACTGCTAACTCCTCTCTATTCATTTTATCATCTTCCACATAGCATCTCATGTTTGGATGCTGCAACACTTTACTCCTACTATTTTCATCAATCCCTTCAATTATTGATTGAACTTCTCTACTCCTATTATCTTCCTGTTCCTGAGGTGTGGCTGCACTAGTTATCTGATTTTCTACTTGGTATAGGGAGTGGTGAGCCAAACTTAACTGGTAGCAGATTTCATCAATCTTGTTTTCCTTGTCTAAAGCAAACTTGATGGCAAGGTCCCTATCCAAAAGCAGCTGTAAGTAATCCGATTTCATTATCTCTAACGCCGCTTTGATTGTTTGTAGTGTGGACCAATAATCCCACCAACAATTTCTTTTTGAGTATTTCACATAAGGTCTTTGAAGTGTTTATGGGTATTATCAGCCCTTAATAACACTTGCACAATCTTTTCTTCTGTGACCAATAATTGTTCCTTTAAATATTGCTCTACCAATTTTTTTTTCTTATTCTCATTAAAGTGACTAGAACTATAAGATAACGAATCTTTTGATTCGCTTTCATTTATAAGGACGCTTTTCTCATCATTAGTGTGTGACTTACTAGGAGACACCATATATTCCTCAGTAGGTGAGATAACATTATGAATGAAATCAACTGCTTCATTATACTCCTCAATATTGATCTCCAAATCACCCATATAAAAACTTAAGTATTCATTAGCTATAGCAACATTTTCCCCAAGGCTGAAACTTGCACTTTCAAGTGAAAATTGCTCCTCGGATGTTGTAATAGATGACTGATTTTCTGATTTGGTTATCTCCATGATGGCATCTCCTTCAACCTTCACGTACTCTTCATCTATAGCTTCAGTAGGTGACTCTCCTCTGTCCTTGTCCTCATAGGGCTGGAGTGTGATGGAACTCTAAAATTTGGCAAAATTTTAGAGTCCCAAATATCACACCAAAGGGAGAATTTTCAGATCTTACCCACTACTTATGATTAGAACAATATACTAATCAAGAGAATGCTGGAGACTTGTGATTATATAATGCTATATAAAGATGAGTGAAGGAATAGGTTGGTTGATACGACAATGAAAGAAGCGAATCTCAGTAATACATCAAGATGAAAAGAGTTGAAAGAAAGCAGATTGAAAGAAAGCAGCAAGTAGACTGACTAAAGATTGTTCTTGAATAAATCTTAGAAAGAAAATGCATACATTGCTTAAGACCATAAAATACAGAGGAATATATTCAGATTGATACATATAAGCTGTGAGCAGTCAATGAGATATATAAAGAGAAATAATGACGTCAATGGATAAAAAATATGATGCATATCTTGCTACAGGTATTGAATAAATATGATACCCGATATTGTGAATACTCAAACAGCCCACAAACTATGATGATGTAAAGAAGAAAATGTGAAGTCTTAATTACCATGCGAGCAGTGATACTTAAGGTTCCAAGCATTCAAAGTATGTGACCAGCAAGGGAGATAATATGTAGCATCCAAGTCAATAATATATATGTTGGAGCATGTACAATCAAAGAAAATAAGTAGCGAAAGGCCAAGGAGCAATACACAAGTATTTTGAATGATATCATTGCAGCGACTTAAAAGTCTACAATAATAAACGAGCCAATTAAGAGAATTTGTAACAGCTATTGAATAGTAGCAGCAACTATGTTTTAATGGCAATGAGTGATAACACTAGATGTAAAGTTTACATGTAGAGATGTGAAAGAAAGGCTATGCAAAGTATACAGATTTCGAGGTGAAGTATTTGTTGTTGTGCAGCAATAAGACAAACAAACAGTGGGTATGGTAGATAGACAACAATAATATTGAAGGGAATTAAACGAATATCCTATGTGGTAGACAAAGGCAATCATCAAGTCAGGGACTGTTCCAAGCCATTTGGAAATGCGCATAATATACAAGGGACTTCACGGGTGCTGAATCATTTGTAACTACACTCAGATGATTCACTGAATGACTAAGAACATGGCACATATTGCATATCCACAAGCAGAAGTTACCACTCTCATGTTCCAAAGTTGATATTGAGCTTTCATAAAAGCACCACCAAAACTCTCACCGTTCCTGTGTCTAGATAGTCATGCACTCTTCATCTGGATCCATGATCTAATGAACACACATGCTGGAGGAGAAGCCCGTGCGGATTTGGGGTGTGGAGACTCGAGCGTATTCATTAAGTCTATCTAGTAAAGAGAGGACCAACTGACCGAAGACTTTGTAAAATTGTGGAAAATATTAGTCGAAGAGCATGCACAAGAGGAAGTCGAGCGAAAGATAATCCCACAAGAGGACACGCACATTTCCAATTTATACACTTGCTATTGCGAATGCATGCAGCCTTACTTTTGGCAGCTGGAGTGAAATGACATCGTGTCGTCCATAGCCTCTAGTTTGAAATCAAAACCAAGGAAGAGTTAATTTGGCATTCGAAAATATTAGAATGCAATGTTCAAAATCTTTGTGCATGCCTAATAAAATAAAATATTATTACAAAACAAGTCGCGGCAGAGTTGTTTGAAGATATGTATTCGAGATGTAGGTTGATGTGCAATGTTCGAGGCTATTAACTCTTAGCGATTGACACGGAAGATAGTCTCCAATGGATGAGGCGTCTCTAGAAAATATTATTAAAACATTATTGGAAGAAAACTAAAATCATTGGAATAATAAGTGAATTAGTTAAAAATCTAATATTTAAGATTGTTTATATGAAACGTGACTCATTGAAAAGTCACACCCCCCATAAGATAGAATATATATATGGGGTATTGTATTAGAGATAAAAAAGTGAAAGATATTCACACATTCGATAATACAAGCATATATATTTAATTGTATGGAGGGATAAGGAGTAATAATATGACTTTGTAATATATATTCAATTTTTTTATTTTAATAATAAAATAAATTGTCATTTGTTTATTATTAAAGGTGTGGAGAATTAAACTGCAGATGAACTGTCCTTTGTAATTATTTTTTGAATTTTGTATACAATTTAAATATCAGATAAGTGGACATGGTCATTTAGCATCTTAAACTCGATCATCACAGATATCGTGAAATATTTAATTGTTTCCGAATTTGTGTCCAGTTTGTCTCTGAGGAGTTAAAGTTCAATCTGGACTAATTTAAGATTGCATAAATATTTGATTTGTCGCATCTTGATTATTAATTGATTGGCAGTATAAGTGCGTATGTGAAGTCAGAAAATCTATCAATTCCTTCCTACAAACCTCAAATCCATTATTAAGAATCATTACACAAAACATTTAATTCGAACATTCAGCATTCAATTTCATATTGATCAAGTTCAAGGAATTTGCTAGTCGGAAAACTCACAAGCTTAAATTCGCTATAAAAAAACATTGAAGAAAGTGATCAAGTTCGAGGTGAAGGTTTACCCGCCTAGGTGTAGCGAAGCTTAAAGTGCAAGGGAATTTGAATTATTCCCGTTTGTTGGCCAAAACTGATTTGGAATCCTATTGGAGAATTGGCAGACTCTTGGATTTCCAATCTGTGGTTTTGGGAACCAACAGAGTGAACTAGTGGCTCTATTTTCTTTAGAGTTTACAGTCCAAACTCCTATGTATGTTGAATGATTTTTATCTTTTCCAAGATCACCTATAGGCTTCAAGTCACAAACAATTACTTCTTCTTCACTAACCATTCTTTAAGGGTACTTACTAACTTTTCTTTCATTATTTTTTTGATGTAATTCACCATACTTGTTTTACCAGGTCTCAAGATTACAACCACGCTTAAGAATTCATCAAAGGGAACTTGTTCTTTAAACCCCTTAAGCATGCTTTTGTACTCTTCAAAAAGTTGGATAGCTTCGTGTTCTTTACTTTTCTCATTCATAACAGCCTCTCTATCCTCTCCATCTAGCTGGTCTTTAAGACAATACCTCTTCTTTCTATGCCCTCCTTTTGTTTTCAGTCCGCAGTATTTAGTGAAGGTCATATTATCATGGACTGCTGCACTCAAGGCATTGTATTCAGCATAAAGTCGGCCCATCTCACTAGCTCTTTCAAGTTGCCCTTCGCCCTTGTCATATGCAGGGTTATCGATACTCTGTTCCTGCTTGAGACCTCTCAACAATTGTGCCACTTCCTCCAATGTTTCAGACATGTTGATGTACAACTCTTCTGATCTCTTAAAGAAGGGTTTAGCAACATCATCCTCTCCATCACCCACACTGAAACCCTTATTCTCTCTCTGAAAATACTTTTATGCTCTTTTGCTCATCAATCAAACCCATAATTGGCAAGACTTAGGCTCTGATACCATTGTAAAGTCCTTAACATTTGTATGAACTAAACTTTGTTTTTCTAGACTATTTAATCCTCAAAAAAAGACTGATTAAACAATATTGATTCAGGAAAAGAAATAGTCAATAATGCTTATGCAAATTCAAAGCATCAAATAACAAGTTTTACCCAGTAATTGCAAATTAAGGAATATATTTGTTATTGAAACTGATATACAATTTCTTCACAACAGCAATTTAAGCTTTCAGATAACATAGAACTCAATATAGAGTTTGAACAGTAACACACACCACAGAATAACTCTTGAGGGTTTTGTCCCAAGACCATGTAGAGCTCGAACAACAACAAAGGTGATCTCTTGGGGGTTCAGTCCCAAGACCCAAATCGTGCAGAAAGGCAAACCAAAATATTCAGCCTAACAAAAAACATGGCATGGTTATCTATATATACTTGGGGCAGTTATTAACTTGTCGTGCAAGGCAAGTAAACAATCTGATTTCGCCCCTTTCTAGAAGTTGGTAGAAGACATGAAACAAAATAAAATAAAACAAAAATCTGATTTTCTGCAAGAAGACAAAATTGCACAGTTGGCAGCAATCTGGTGTTTCCTTCTAGGAGATAGCTGTCACTACAAGACAAAACTGGGCTTCTTCAAGAAGTCGGTGGTTCTTACTAGAAGATTCAAGACCAAGATCTGATTCTTTTCTTCCTACACAAGATAAGACCACATGACTGGCAACCATCTGATCTTTTCCTGATTTTTTTAGGAGATAGAACTTCATAGTTGGCAGCCAGCACTGTTGCCCAAGCTAGGTGGCCTTAACTTTATGGGTTCATCACATCCACAAGGTAGAGTAGTTTATTCATTCTTTGATGTACCACAGCTGCACTGAAGTCCAAATTTCCAATATGATGAGGATACTACCCCAGCTTATTGGAATTACAGATTGAACACTTCAACCTAAGCTCAAATTACTGGAGGATTGTAAAGAGTCTAACTTGACTCACAACTATACCACTCTAATATTGCAAATAATTGAGCTTTCTTATTGATTTAATTTTCACAAGACTATATGAATGTTATTTTCCTCAATTGAAAGTTGCAAAATTATTAACGTTAAATCAAATACCAATATGAAATTGATTTATCACAATATGTTTATTTGCAAATGTAACTATTCGGGCACCTGGTATTATGTGGTTGCTGCAGATGAAGACGCAACCATATTATTCACATGCCAACTCAAAATGAATATGATCTGCTGTAATTACTAAACTGCCCGCAATCTCCAAACCGAATTTCAGCGCCAGCAAAATTTGAAGCCGATCTTAATATTCACGCGATCCCTGTATTGTTCCTGCCTCAACGTCCAACACCCAACACTTAACGTGAGGGTCTCTGCAAATATGTAATACCCAGATGCAACAGTCACGTGCACAAAGACAACCAAAACCGACGGCCCTGCTAGCTCACGTGTGGTTCAGTATTTATTAACTGTAAGCTGCGAATTTATGATGGCATTCTATCCACTATTTGATAGCAACAAACTATCTCACAGTGCAGACCCAGGAGAAAAATCGTTTCTCCAAAGCTTCTCTTCAAACCCTTACTTCTCAAAAACTTTGAACTTCTCCATCAACTCCCATTTCAATAAAAACATAAGCATAATGAATGAATCACTTTTTCGCAAGTCCAAGGCTTTTAACCATAACTTCAATCTTCCTCAACACACTGAACTCCAGCTTCAAATTCACACCTTTCACTTAAGTGCCTTGAAGCGTCAAGCACACACTTTAAAATTAGAACATAAAGTGACATGATAATGAATTAAGCCAAGCTTAATTGCATAAGATATGAAGACAGAGGCAAATTATGAACCCAACTGAAGAAGAATGAAGATCAAACCGAAACCCAACTGACTTGCCCAAAATAGAAACCAATAACTGACTTACTATAAATAGTAAGTGCACACAGAGATCCCCTAAACACTCCATCAACTCACGGGAATCGCATTAATGAACTGACAATAGCAAGCATAGGTACCTGCTAAATCGGGGACGTTACAGTCCTCCCTCCCCAAGATTGCTTGTCCTCAAGCAATTGCAAACCAGGGTGCTGCAAAATATCTTCTGACTCCCAAGTAGCATCCTCATCCGGAAGACCATGCCACTTGACCAAAAACTCCCGGATAACTCGTCTGCACAATTGTTGTTCCCTGGTATCTAAAATGGCTTCAGGAATCAATTCCAACTTACCTTCATCATCCAGAGGTGGTAAAATAGCCGAAGGAACATGCCTTCCCAAGGCTTTCTTCAGACGGGACACATGAAACACATTGTGTACTTTACTATATATTAGGAGGCAAATCCAGCTCATAAGCAACCTCTCCGACCTGCCAAACCACACAAAAGGGACCATAATACCGAGGTTTAAGCTTCTCAGCACCGCTCCTCCGGATGGAAGACTGCCTATACGGTTGCAACATCAAATACACCATGTCCCCAACCTCAAAAGAGCGGGCCACTCTCCTCTGATCAGCATATTGCTTCTGCTGATTCTGTGCATGTTGTATATTATCCCGCAAGGTGCCTAAAACATCCTGACTGTCCTGTAACAAGTCACCTGCACCAGGTACTCGGCTATCACTGAGCATCAAATCAAGGAAATTGGGTGGATCATATCCATACAAAGCTCGACACGGAGCCATACCGATTAACATGTGATGAGTCGAATTGTAACAATACTCACATAAATAAATCCACTTCACCCAAGCCCTTTGCTGAACAGAAACATAGTTACAAAGATAGCCCTCCACTCATTTATTTACTATCTCGGTCTGTCCGTTAGTCTGTGGGTGATAGCTAGTGCTAGGAGTTAGTCTTGTACCACATAACCTGAACAACTCCTAGCAAAAGTGACTCATGAAACGACTATCCCGGTCACTCACAATGCTCTGCGGTAATCCATGTAACCGAAAAATCTCCTTGAAGAACAATTCTGCCACCTGTATTGCTGAAAAGGTAGTAGCAATGGGAAAGAAGTGAGCAAATTTAGTCAAACGATCCACTGCTACATAAATGCAGTCTCTACCTTGGACCTTAGGCAGGCCCAAAATAAAATCCATGGAAATGCATTCCCATTTCTGATCAAGGATAGGTAGTGGCTGCAATAATCCTGCTGGATATGTATGTTCCTGCTTGTTCTGTTGACAAATAGAACATTCTCTAACATAATTCCGAACATCATGCTTAAGACCCCTCCATGTAAAACGTTCACGGACCTGCCTGTAAGTTTTATAGAAACCCGGATGTCCAGCTATAGGAGAATCATGAAAGCCCTCAACACCAACTATATAATGCTCGAACCAGCCACCAACCAAACCCTTCCCTTGTAAATGATCAACTCATTCACAAGAGCATCCCTGTCATCCTGGATAGTCCCATCTAGAAAGTCAACAGCCCACTGATCCTTCGCATACTCTGCGACTATCAAATGTTTCCAGTCCTCTGTAACCTTTGTCAAGACACACAAGTGTGGTCTCCTAGATTGAGCATCAGCAACAACGTTCTGTGTCCCCTTGATATAAGTGATCAAAATCATAAGACTGAAGCTTGCTGACCCATTTCTGTTGCCGCTCATTCAAATCACGCTGCCCCAGGAAATATTTCAAACTATCATGATCAGTTTTAATGCAAAATTTATTGCCAACCAGGTATTGTCTTAATTTAGCCAAAGCATGCATGATGGCTAACATCTCCTTATCATAAACACTGAAAGACTTCTCAGGACCTCTGAGCTTCCTGCTCTCATACATAATAGGGTGACGATCCTGTGAAAGAATAGCACCGATGCCCTCACTAGACGCATCACAATGCAAATCAAAAGGTCTACAGAAGTCAGGCATAGCCAACACCGGACAAGAAGTCATAATCAATTTGAACTTCTCAAAACACTCCTGTGCCTGAGCAGTCCACTGGAAAGCACCCTTATGAGTCAAATCAGTAAGGGGAGCGGCATGTCGGGAAAAGCCTGCAACAAATCTGTGGTAGAAGGCACACAGACCAATAAACCCTCTAAGCTGAGTCAAACTCTTTGGAACTGGCCAATCCAAAATAGCGTGGACCTTATCTAGATTTATACAAACTCCCTTTGCACTAATAATGTGTCCCAGGTACAGTAACTCAGACATGCCCAATGCACACTTAGACTCCTTAGCAAATAAGGAAGCCTCAGCCAAGATACCCAACACAGTGTCCAAGTGCATCAAGTGCTCCTCCCACATCCTGCTGTAAACCAAGATGTCATCAAAGAAAACCAATACAAACTTCTTCAACTGCTTGTGAAAGACCCTATTCATGGGGGACTAGAATGTTGCCGGAGCGTTGGTCAACCCAAAAGGCATGACCAAGAACTCAAAGTGACCATAATGACATCGGAAGGCCGTCTTCTCTATGTCCTCCCGAACCCGGATCTGATGGTATCCAGATCTCAAATCTATCTTAGAAAAGAAAGCAGCTCCGTGCAACTCATCAATCAGCTCATCAATGCGAGGAATAGGATACTTGTTCTTGATGGTTTTCCGATTCAGCATTCTATAATCAATACACATCCTCATAGTGCCATCCTTCTTCTTCACCAACACTACTGATGAAGCAAAAGGGGACTTACTCGGCCTGATGTGACCCATAGAGAGCAGCTCCTCAATAGTCTTTTTGATCTCATCTTTCAGCCGTTTGGGATGTCGGTAAGGAGTCATCATAATGGGTTTAGTACCCTCTTCTAGCTCAATAATATGCTCTATGCCTCTGTCAGGTGGTCTGCCATGTGGTAAATCACTGAACACTTTGGAGTGTTTAACCCGAAGTTCCTGTATATCAGGCTGATAGACTGTCTTCTCAGCCTCTGCAAACGTGAGTGACATCCTGCACTCTACTGCCCAATTCACTACATCATGATTAAATAGTCGCTACATACGTCTGAAAGAAATAGTCTTCAAATTCTCTTCCTTGATGGCTTTCAAAATATGTTTCTTTCCATCCACTTTGAAACTCATTTCCATATTTTTAAGGTTGAGGTAAAAAGCCTCAATGGAGTGCAACCAACTCATGCCAAGAACCAATTCTGTCCCACCCATATCAACCACATAAAAATCAGACTTAAAATCATAGTTGTTTAACCTAAGGGGCAGATTTGAAATCATTTTGTCACACTTAAGAGTGTAACCATCCGCAACCTTGACACTAATTCCTTCAAAGTCATCAGTCAACAAACCTCTCCTGGATACTAATCCCGAATCAATAAAATTATGTGTTGCCCCTGTATCCAATAATGCAATGACACGCTGTCCCGCCAAGAGCCCACGTAATTTGAAAGACCCTTCCTTCTGCATGCTAGAAAGATAAACCACCTTGAGCTTAGGATCTTCAACATCTTTCTTCTCTGTAGTTATTACATACATCCAGACTGGCTAAGTGGGGGACATTACATAAACCCTTCAAATAACTTCAAACATTAAAATAATATATCAAATAAACTCGGAATCCCACATATAATAGCTCATCGGAAAGAGCTCAACAAAACACATCTCATCCTGTCACTGAAAATTGAAGGCACTGCATCCCCTGTTCAGTTAGCCATATTATGATGGCTCGGGGAAGTCTACAGCAAGAGCTTGGGTTCAAAAGCTTGACACATATTTTCAATTGAACCCTATGCCCGAGGAAGAAGCCATTAAGTATGCAGCAATTCATCTAGATGGGTTAGCACACGAGTGGTGGCATCATGGTATGGTCACTATGGGTCATGCACACATTACCTCATATGTGGAGTTTACGGAAAGACTGATTGAATGTTTTGATAGGAAGGATCCAGAACTCCATTTCAAGGAGTTAGCTCAACTTAAACAGTGGGGATCATTGGAAACATACATTTCAGAGTTTCAGAAACTTGCAGTGTTAGTGACAGATGTATCTGAACGAAGGATACTGGTTCTATTTATGGATGGGTTAGCTGATCCGTTGAGAGGATGGATTAAAGCTCTCAAACCTCCCACTTTGCAGGAAGCCATTAAGAAGGCTCGGGACATGGATTCCTCTTCAGCTTCTAAGAGTAAATTCCAGGCAAAGAATTTCCCTTCGAGAAAAGATAAGGATAGGAAACCCTTTCAGAGAGAGGCTCAGCCACCTAAGGAGGAAAGTAAGAGGTTGGACAGTGAGACACTTAATGATCTCAGGAAGAAGAAGCTTTGTTTTCATTGCAGGGAACCTTGGGATTTGTCACATAAGTGTCCATTGAAGGCAAAAGCTAAGTAGATGGAATACTTTTCAGCCGAAGAGTCAGTGGATGGAGATTCAAAGCAGTCATCAGAATCAGATGGAGATGATGATGGTTCTTCATATGAGGAAGCACGTAATGATAGCACGATGGCTCAATTGTCCAGTATAGAGGAGGTTGTCACTTTTAGAGTTAGAGGGACTTTGGATGGACAGAGATTTGTGGCACTCATTGATACAGGGGCAACACATAACTTCATTGATGAGAAGTTTGCATCACGTAGAGGGCTACATAGAGAGGAGCATAAGGGATTTAAGGTGATGGTTGCTGATGGCTCCAAGATTGACTGTACCAAGAAAATCTCCAACTTGCAGCTTCGTTTGGGAGATTATGACATGGTAGGAGATTTTTTTGTGGTCAACATTGGTGATCAGGATATGGTGCTTGGGATGAACTGGATGAAGTCTCTGGAAGAGTTTACATTTAACCTCCAGAAAATGGAGATGAGGTTTGACGCAAATGGTAAGAAGATAGTGCTCAGAGGTTTGTCAGATGGGAGACTTCGAGTGGTGTCACTCAAGCGGATGCAGAGTTTATTTAGGCATGATCAGGTGTAGTGGGCAGCAGAGTTCAAAGCAATGCCGGAGATGACAGAGCAGCATGAACAAGAGTATCCACCTGATGTACAGGAACTAATAACCAAACATACTAAGGTGTTTGGTGAGATACCTCCAGGGAGACCCCCGGATAGGGGAATTGAGCATGTTATTGAGTTAGAGGAAGGGGCTAAGCCAGTTATCATCACACCTTACCGCCATCCAAAGAGATATAAGGATGAAATAGAAAAAGCAATCAAGGAATTGATTGACATGGGGCACATACGGCCAAGCAAGAGTCCCTTTGCTTCTTTAGTAGCATTGGTGAAGAAGGATGGTATAATGAGGATGTGCATAGATTATAGGGAGCTGAACAAGAAAACAATCAAGAACCGATACCCTATCCCGCGCATTGATGAGCTTATTGATGAATTGCACGGTGCACGCTACTTCCCTAAGATTGATTTGAGATCCGTCTACCATCAGATACGGGTTAGAGAGGAGGATGTGGAGAAGACAACTTTCAGATGCCACTACGGACATTTTGAGTTTTTGGTCATGCCCTTTGGGTTGACTAATGCCCCCGCCACTTTCCAGTCCTGTATGAATAGAGTGTTCAGAGATCAGTTGAGGAGGTTTGTGTTGATATTCTTTGATGATATACTAATATACAGTAGTACTTGGGAGGAACATCTGAAGCATCTTGATACGGTGCTCAGTATTCTAGAGAGGGAGTCATTATATGCCAAGATGAGTAAATGTGAGTTTGAAATGATAGAGTTGCTCTATCTAGAGCATATTATTAGTGCAGGAGGCGTTCGGGTTGACCCAGACAAGATCAAGGCCATTATGGATTGGCCACCACCCAGGAACACTTCACAGCTCAAGGGATTTCTCGAGCTTTGTGGGTTCTACCGCAGATTTGTGAAAGGATTTTCACAAACAGCAGCCCCACTTACAGACTTGACACGAAGAGACAGTTTTGAGTGGTCAGAAAGGGCTCAGGATTGTTTTGACAGGTTCAAGGAGCTGATGAGTACATGTCCTGTTTTAGCCATTCCAGATTTCACCAGGCCTTTTGAGCTGCAGTGTGATGCCTCGGGAGAAGGCATAGGAGCTGTCCTCATGCAGGACAAACATCCCATCGCATATGAAAGCAGAAAATTACGAGGTGTTGAGAGAACTTACAGCATCTATGACAAAGAAATGCTAGCAATCATGCACGCGCTAGCTAAATTCAGGCAGTACTTAGTGGGAAGCCGATTCACAGTAAAAACAGATCATAATAGCTTGAAACATTTCCTTGGACAGCAGGATCTTAATGACAGGCAACAGAAATGGGTGAGTAAGTTACAGGCCTATGATTTTGACATAGTCTATGTCAAAGGGAAGAAAAATATTGTCGCAGATGCTTTATCCAGGAGGCCTCATTTTCTTGCTGTTGGGATAGTCATGGATGTTTGGAGAGAGTTGATCTTGGCAGAATATGCCAAGGATAGTTGGGAATCTAGCGTTATTGAGGGAGCTATTCAGGATAGTTAAAATATACTATTGTAAATGATCAGATCATTTACAAGGGGAGGATTTATTTGGTACCTAGGTCTGCTATGAAGCAAAAGATCTTGAGAGCATTTCATGATTCACCATTAGCAGGACATCCGGGATTCTTTAAGACATATCGGCAGGTGAGAGAGCGCTTCACTTGGAAGGGGCTCAAGTCAGAAGTGCTACAGTTCGTTAGGGAGTGCCCAGTGTGTCAGCAGAACAAACAGGAACATTCCTTTCCAGGCGGTTTACTACAGCCCCTACCTATATCGGAGAAGAAGTGGGATAGCATCTCCATGGATTTTATTACAGGCCTTCCAAAGGCACAGGGCCAGGATTGTATTTTTGTTGTGGTAGACAGATTGACGAAATTTGCACATTTCTTTGCAATTTCGTCTACATATTCAGCAGCACAGACAGCAGAGCTATTCTTTTGAGAGGTATTTAGATTACATGGGATGCCACGGAGCATAGTCAGCGATAGAGACAGCAGGTTTATGAGCCACTTTTGGTAGGAGTTGTTTAGGTTGTGTGGAACAGAGCTCACTTCGAGTACCAGTTACCACCCCCAAACCGATGGGCAGACAGAGATAGTGAACAAATGGGTTGAGGGGTACCTTCGAAACTACATTGCAGGACAGCAGAAGGCTTGGGTGAAGTGGCTACATCTAGGGGAGTACTGCTATAATACTTCTTTCCATATGTCTATTCAGATGTCCCCTTTCATGGCACTGTATGGGTATGATGCTCCTAATTTCTTGGATTTTTTATTTGGGGACAGTAGGGTACCTAAGGCCAAGGATCTTTTGCAGGAGTGTCAGGACATTATGCGATCCTCGAAGGAAAATTTGCAAAAGGCACAAAATCAGCAGAAGCAATATGCTGATCAGCACAGGGTTGAGAGGTCTTTTGAGGTGGGAGACATGGTGTACCTCATGTTACAGCCGTATAGACAGTCCTCTCTCAAGAGGAGTGGGGCAGAGAAATTGAAACCACGCTACTATGGACCATTCAGAGTAATCAGGAGAGTGGGCGAGGTAGCTTATGAGTTGGAGCTGCCTGCAGACAGTAAAGTGCATAATGTGTTCCATGTGTCACGCCTTAAGAAGGCATTGGGGCACAATGTGGTGCCTTCAGTAGTATTGCCACCTCTTGATGATGAGGGAAAGCTTATCTTGGTTCCTGAAGCTATACTTGACTCCAGGGAGAGGGTGCTTCGCAGGAGGACTATCAGGGAGTACCTAGTGAAGTGGAGGAACTTACCAGTTGAGGATGCGACATGGGAGGCAGAGCAGATTCTTCAGCATCCTGAGTTGAGATTGCTTGGGGACAAGCAATTTCAAGAGGGGCGGACTGTAATGTCCCCCACTTAGCCAGTCTGGATGTATG
Source organism: Chamaecyparis obtusa (assembly GCA_027943335.1). Lineage (NCBI taxonomy): Eukaryota > Viridiplantae > Streptophyta > Pinopsida > Cupressales > Cupressaceae > Chamaecyparis > Chamaecyparis obtusa. The sequence goes on from BSBK01002104.1 coordinate 381,108, forward strand.
TTGTCGTTGGCCCGTTCTTGTATGGTCCCGAGGGCTAACCAAGACTTCAAAGGGATCCTGAGGTTATTTGGCCTAGTCAAATTTAATTACAGGCCAAACGGAGTTCGTTTGTTGGGTTTTCGGAAAGACTTACTATTTTTAGTAAGCCAACAGGGGATGCAGTGCCTTCAATTTTCAGTGACAGGATGAGATGTGTTTTGTTGAGCTCTTTCCGATGAGCTATTATATGTGGGATTCCGAGTTTATTTGATATATTATTTTAATGTTTGAAGTTATAATGATAAAGTGACTATTTAAATTTAATATTATAATGTTTCATAAAGTCACTTTATATAAATCAAGATCCCCCCTTTTTGAGTACATACACGGGCTTTGTAAAAGGGAAAAAAAGTAATATTAAAACTCATGTATTATCCCACATTGGCAAGACGGAAGTGTGGAACAAGTGAGGAAGGGATTAAAAGAAAGAGGATAGCTCTCATTTATGCATGCTTGGAAATATTAAAGAAATTGGGTATTATTCTGGAGATTATTTCTCAATAGTTTGAAGGACGTAATCCCTTCAAGCTGGAAATCTTGACGCCATTGAAATAGATGGTCTTGAGATTCATTGGAACTGGTTTTGGTAGTGCCTGGACAGAATCGATTGAGGAAGGATTGGGTTTCTAGAGACTTATTTTGGCATTCGGATGGTGTTGCTGTTGACAGTAAGCCCAAGTACAATGCTATGACTGAGAATTAGTGATCACCATGACCGGTACTGTTCTTCCAGCCGTACCATATCAGAAGTTTGGACTTGCTGGCTGCTGTACATCTCATTTCCAGTTGGTATGACTCACGTCTCAGGTTCTATATATCCGTTAATGCATAGACGCATATATGCTGCAAGTCATCAATCATTTGCTGTTTCCAAACTGCATACTTGTTTCAAATCTGGAAAATGCAATTTATTTCTCTTATCTATGATCTGAGCATAGACGTACATACATGTTGTAAGTCAACAATTGATTCCGGACTGCATTTTGAATTCAAATCTGAGAATATAATTCATTTCCTCATATCCGATTGAAGTTTATGTGATTAATATTGGCATCGTGGTGAAGTTACAAGGATTGATTTGTGATATTTGTGTGCGTTAAGAGCTGGAATATTAAATCTTAACAACCAGATTTTATATATGTTGCTACAGTTTACTGGTTGCATGCAAACTGTTTGTCATAATGTGCCAAATTTATATATGCTAGCTACAGTCTACTGGTTGCATGCAAACTGTTTGTCATAATGTTCATAAGTTGAAGTTCTTGCACAAACACAAAAAAAAAAAACAAGCTCAAACAGGGTAGGCCATTACAGGGTTTCCTGATCAAGTGGTCCCGTCGTAGGACGTTTAGAATCTGATCCATCCTCTTTTTTTGGGGCAGAATTATTGTCCTGTGAAGAACTAGATGGTCTGGCCGGAGAACAAGTGCGTGGAGCTGAAAACTCTAAGTCCCGAGCTTTCTTCATGGCTGCCTGCAAAGAAGGGGGATCAAAGGACTTAACCCATCCTTTGAGAGGTTCTACTAATCCTTCTGTAAACAACATCACCCGTCTTCTCTCTGAAATATCATAAACCATCACTGAGATTCTTTGAAACTCATTAATGAAATTCTCCAAATTACCAGTCTGTTTGAGTTGAGCCAAATCACGAAAATATGATTCTGGATCTTTCCTGTCAGATCTCTCAACCAGATTATGCACAAACTCCTGATAAGTTCTTACATGATCATGCTGTAATGACACGAGACCATGATACCACCAATCATGAGCAGCTCCGTCTAAGTGCAGAACAGCAAATCGAACAACATCCTCTTTAGACATAGGATGTAAAGCAAGAAAAGTATCCAACTTATGTATTCAGGACCTGGCTGTCATCTTTCCACTACCATCAAAATGAGTCATAGTGAGTTTACTTGTTGCTTGCTTAAGTTCAAACTAGTTAGTCCTTTGTCTTGCATTTGGACTGTGCCTGCCTCTATGATGCTCTCTTTTTTGGGTTAAGAACCTATCAAATTTCAAGTTCCTCTTAATGGGTTTAGGTAATGCATCCCATTCAGCATAATGAGCAACCATGTCATCCACAAAAGGGGCTGGCTCGGAATCAACACTAACTGCATCCTCTTCAGGGCTTAGAAATGTGGGACGTAATGGCCTATCACGGGTGCTTGTAGGATCATCTCTGGTCACTTGCCTATCCACAATTCTAGATCTATGTGAACCAACCGATGCATCTCTGTTGCCCCTGTCACGGTTTGTCGGTACATTCATGCACTGCAAGGTGTCAGAAAGTTGTTGCAAAACTGTTGCAACATGATGTTGACCGTCTGCGAGATTCCGGAAAGTATCTCTGACTTCCCTGTCCATGTCATTTCCCACATTGTCTCTATTCCTGTTACCTGTTTGATCACCCTGCGGACCCTGTTCATTACCTTCCGGAGGTGGCAAAGCTCTACCCCTGCGGGTATAATGAACACCTGGTACAAATCGCTCTGCCATAACTGGGCCCAAAACTCCAGGCTGGCAGGATCAAGGCTCTGATACCACTGTAAAGAGTCTAACTTGACTCACAACTATACCACTCTAATATTGCAAATAATTGAGCTTTCTTATTGATTTAATTTTCACAAGACTATAGGAATGTTATTTTCCTCAATTGAAAGTTGCAAAATTATTAACATTAAATCAAATACCAGTATGAAATTGATTTATCACAATATGTTTATTTGCAAATGTAACTATTCGGGCCCCTGGTATTATGTGGCTGTTTCAGATGAAGACACAACCATATTATTCACATGCCAACTCAAAATGAATATGATCTGCTGTAATTACTAAACTGCCCGCAATCTCCAAACCAAATTTCAGCGCCAACAAAATTTGAAGCCGATCTTAATATTCCCGCGACCCCTATATTGCTCCTACCTCAACGTCCAACACCCAACACTTAACGTGAGGGTCTCTGCAAATATGTAATACCCAAACGCAACAGTCACATGCACAAAGACAACCAAAACTGGCGGCCCTGCTAGCTCACGTGCGGTTCAACATTTATTAACTGTAAGCTGCGAATTTATGATGGCATTCTATCCACTATTCGATAGCAACAAACTATCTTACAGTGCAGACCCAGGAGAAAAATCGTTTCTCCAAAGCTTCTCTTCAAACCCATACTTCTCAAAAACTTTGAACTTCTCCATCAACTCCCATTTCGATAAAAACATAAGCATAATGAATGAATCACTTTTTCGCAAGTCCAAGGCTTTTAACCATAACTTCAATCTTCCTCAACACACTGAACTCCAGCTTCAAATTCACACCTTTCACTTAAGTGCCTTGAAGTGTCAAGCACACACTTTAAAATTAGAACATAAAGTGACATGATAATGAATTAAGCCAAGCTTAATTGCATAAGATATGAAGACGGAGGCAAATTATGAACCCAACTGAAGAAGAATGAAGATCAAACCGAAACCCAACTGACTTGCCCAAAATAGAAACCAATAACTGACTTACTATAAATAGTAAGTGCACACAAAGATCCCCTAAACACTCCATCAGCTCACAGGAATCGCATTAATGAACTGACAATAGCAAGCACAGGTACTTGCTAAATCGGGGACATTACAAGGATTTCGGTTTCGTGGATCAAAAAAAGGCCAAACTTTTGATGATCAATCCAAACATTCGGTAACACAGCCTCTAGAACAACCTTCTTCGCATGATGGACATTCTGAAGAATGTATTTCTGTCCAAGATATACTCATTAAATCCCTGTTAAAAGCACCAAGACTTCTCAGTTGTAGCTTAGAGAAATCCCTGATTAGCCCTCGCTTTCTTTCTGGGAAAGATGGATTTTTGTGGGGTGGCACTCATTAGCTTCTTACAGGTACATCCAACCATGTCTCTAACGCTTGCACTGGTCGATCTCATTCGCAAGATTGACATTGACAAAGAAAGTATAATATTAATGTACATTGTAGGTATAGTAGCCCTGGGCCGCATGTAAACATTAGAGGCCAAGATAGAGAATCTCAAACTCTCGACTTTCGGCTGAAGAAACCTGTGTCCCTCAACTCATTTCTTTCTCTAAGGAAAATGTGAGTGAAAATATGAACTTTATAGTTAATAACATGGACCTCCCTGCAAATTATGTAGTGAATCACCCTAGCTTGTTGCTATCAGTTTGGAAAAGGCTATGAGAACCAGGTTTCCGGTTTGGCAGGAAATCAAGTCATTGAATGACTCTGACCTTTCCCTTTTCATGGTATTGACGATGCCAAAGGCAAACTGTTTATTATCAAGATTATTAAAGGGCATTCTGAGTCTAAAACACTCTGAACAATTTATGAAAACATTATTTCTAATGCCTCTAATAGCACAAAGAAGTCTGTAAAAACATAAATTTGGATGGAGAAAGTGAGACTTTTAGAACTCTAAACTCACGACAAACTTATTAATTTACTCTATGGCAGAAGATAGGAAATCCCTCCATGCCTGGGTGTTGGTTGTGAACATTTTACATTCTTGGAGTTATTCAACAGCATGGGCTATGTTGATATTTCTACTGCCCTGTGTTCTTTTTCTAGTTGCTCTTCAAGCAAGGTAGGCATTTAGTTATGAAATTTTTGAAGTGAGCTAATTGTAGCCACTAAGTGTGAAGTAATTGGTGAATAATCAATAGATAGAAGTTTTTTTACTTTGAAAGTCATCTCATAAATTGCAGTATGTTCCAAATGGGAATTAAGCTAGAGCAAGGAGTGAACAATCTAACTATGCATAATGTCCAGATAAGAAGTTTTAAGCTTATAATTGTTAGCAGAAGTTTTAATTATATTTTTGATGTAGTACTATTTAGAACCGGAGTCAGTTTGTGTTAAGATGCCATACAGGTCCTTACATTAATACATGAAATCAGTAAAGCAGAACGGTAGGCTTTTCAAGTTAAAGTGGAAGTTCATCAGCAATTGGACAACATCAGAAAACATTTACTTGGAAGTTAGCTAATAACTGGTTTTAAGCAGAGTTTTGGGACTGACACTGACCAGTTTTATTTCAGGCTCTGGCTTGACAGATTTTGAAAACTGTATTTCAAGATAGAATTTATTTTGTTATTTCTAAGCCAGAATAACGTCAATGACATGAATTAAAACTGCAAATTGCCTCTAATTTCTGGAACAGACTGCAAACCTCAAATTTCAACAAACTGGTTGCTATGTTACACATAGCAGACGCCTAACTGGAGAAACTGCTAATGATTCAATGGATTTGAGATCATTCATAAATTAAACAAATTCTTGATGGTTTAAAAAGCTGTTGCAAAACAAATGAATGCTGAAAATGAAGATGAGTATTTTTAAGGTTTAGTGTTTAAAGTTTTTAATAATGTTACTGTTGAAACAAGGTGTTTCTGCAATTGATTTATTTAAACAACTAGCAGTTGCACCTTAGTGTGCAATGGGTACGCCGAAGATATGTGGGAGGTCAATTAGAAAAGTTTTGATCTATTTTAAATTGTATATATTTTAATTGAAGTTGAACTATTACAGTTTTTGCAATGATCCAAGACAACTGAAGAATCTAACTAAATAGCACTGGTATTAAATTGTCTTATTCTAGTGGTTGAATTATTGTGCACTTCTAATTTCCCTTTTATTTTCCAAATTTGTCACTGGTAAGAAACATTCTAAGTTGGGAGAATTTTAATTATTAAATTGTTAAATAAAACTAAAATATTATCCAATCACATTGTATGGGAAAAGAGAAAACTTATGGTTTCCAATGTTCTTTCTTTAATTTATAGAAGCAAATGAAAATAACTTAATGTTTTTGATTCCGAAGTGATTGAATGAGTGTGCAAAAATATGGTACATAGATTGTAGTGAAGATGGGGAATGTGGCATGTTTACAAGGTTTGTAGGTTCAATTGCATGTTATTTTTTGCTTGGATGTTGGGTGGGGTTAACATAGGGCAAGTAAATTTTTTTCATGTCAATTAGGAAAAAAATTGGTCTATTTTGTGTATATGTTTGTAAGTACATAAGGTCAACTGACATAAGACATTTAGCAAATGATGTTGTACCAAAAAACTCATATTATGTTTGCAATAGATATAGAGATATAAAGAGGAAGAGAGGGGGAAGAGAGAGAGAGGGGGTAATGATGCAGAGATACAAAGGAATATAGAGATAGAGATGGAGATAAAGAGCAGTGAGATAGAGAGAGGGGTGGAGAGGGAATGATGTAGGGATAGAGAGAAATTGAATGACAGTGAGATAAAGATAGATAGACATAGAAAAATGATTATGGAGGGTTAGAGATAGACAAAGAAATATACAAATTTAATCAAGCTATATAATTTTTTTATATTTAAAACTTCATAAAATTTTACCTTTTTACATAAATATATTTAAGTACTTTTTCTAACATTACAAAGAGTTAATCTTGTATAACACACTTTATCTTCTATAGCAAGACTTGGAGGAGAACGAAGAAGATGCAGGACTGGCTGAAGGTCCTAAATAGACATGGCCCTAGGGCCTAAGCCTGCGGATCCTTTCTAATTTCTTTATGTTGTTATCTGCCTTACAAAAGGTTGTCTTTCATCTATAATTTGTTGTCCAAACTTTGGTTTGTTACTTTGTTTTCCAGCCATGTGGTTGTTGCTTTGTAATGGCTAGCACCCTTCTTTTGTTGCTTTTTTAATTAAAAAAAAGAGTTATTCATGAGAAATAATTTTATGAATTAAATAAAACATCTTTTCTAGCGCAAGAAAAATATATTGATGAGAAATGATTTTAAAGTATTATTTTTATATATTTTTAATATTGAATTGTTTTAATATCTATTAAAATCCCCTCTAGCCTCAAGAGAAAGGTCACATAGAAAATAAAACAAAATAGATTCATAGTCACTATTTAAGAAGTAATTACTATAAAAATTATTGATAAAACAAAAATAAATCTGGATGAATGTTTGAGATCTATATTTGTAGGTGAGTCTATATATGTTCAAAAGAATAATAATAAAAGATACTATCATTAATTTAAAATCTATTTAACAATTAAAAAATTAAATAAACTCAAAGTAAATTAAATGTGGAGATTATATTGACCATTCACCCATGTATTATATATTATGAAAATTTGACAATATCTATATTATTGTTACTAATATTAATTTAACTTATTTTTTATTAGATATAAATACAATTATACAAATTACATATAACAATTATTATTGTTAATAATATAGAAATTTTATCATGTTTATGATTAAATTTATAATAATATTTGATTAGTTAGTTTTTATTTCTAATCATGTCGCTATGTTTATTATTTATTATTAATTATTCTTGGATTCTCAATTGTTGATCTGCATTAGAGGAGTTATACAAAAGAACGCACAAATGTAGAAGGCTCTACATTGTATAGGCTTTGTAAAAATTCATGATTTAACTGATTCAAGGCAGCAAGCCGGTGGCTCAGCTCAGATATTCACAAGTATACCGCAGATGCAGTCTTTCAAATTTATGTCGTTTTTGTGACACCGTTTCTCCAAGTTTTGGTGTTGGGAGAATGGATTTCAGAGGACTGTTGTTTTCCCAGATTTTGTGCATGGTGGTCAAAATAAAATTATAAAAAAAATTAATATTTGAAAAATTAACCACGAAAAAAGGGTTGATCCATTTAGAGTAGCAGTTGGAACATTTTGTTGGCGAGGCTGCAACCCACATTCAGACTTTACTAGGCCATTGTGCTCACAGGCTTTGTAACTCTGCTGGGCTGTTGAACTGGCAGGATTGAATTTGTGGTGTTTGGCAGCTTAAAAGGCTACCTTTACCAATTAAAAAACAACTGCAAAAAAGATTCAAATAAGTTGCAATTTATCATTCATTTAAAGAATACAAGGGAAACAGTTGTACTGCTGCACGGAATTCTTTATTGAAGAGAATTAATCATATAGTCTTCACCCCTATCTTCAACATCTTGAATGGAAATTGTACCATTAACCAAAATGTTCCGTATCACCACACCTCAATTCTAGTGAACGAACCACAAACCCCCGGGATGTGTTCACATTGTACACATTCTTAAGCATGATACAATTTTCATGGTTAACACCTCTATTACTATACTGATCATACAATCGATTGCTACTTTTTATATGCCTTGTGGGATTCTGCCACGTCTCCTCCAGCCAACGTATAAGTATTTAATGCAGTTTCACATGCATCTAACAGTGAAAGCCATTTTCATTTTATGTTATCTAGTTGTTCTTTACATATTGTCAAACATGGTTTAATCACAGTTACATTTGATGACTTATTGTTTTTGTCGTACCATTATCAATTAGCATGGATAAATTTGATCTCTCATCAGTCACACACAAAACAAACAGGGATATATTATTGCAAACCAAATATAAACATGTAAAATTGTTTAGATGACAGCACCCAAAAGAAGATTTATAATAGCTCACTGCAACTTTTCTATACATGTTATCAACGGAGCTGGAAATTGTCTTCCTGCAAAAGTGATTGATCTAAATTCATAAAATTACTCAAAAAATTCCTACCTTAGGATGCACCTATAAACATGCCCACTTTCAAGATTCCATATCACATCCCACCTTCACAATCATATAATATCATATCACATCAGTGGCTATTTGCAAGATTGTACTAATGGTGGATTTACTTTTTTACCACAACAAAATATAGGGAGATCGATGTCTCAAGGAATAGTTTTTGAGACCTAGAGAGAGAAAGTGATGCAAGCATTTGTACTGATGAAATACACATTTTATCAGATGCCAGGGCTGATAACAATCATAACTTAATATCTCTCGCATGCAATTTATAATATATGGATGTCTTCTCCTATTTGATGTATGACTATAATTTTTCATTTACATGGAGTTTCAAATATAAATTTACAATGCGATAATATGGGAAAGAATCGTAGACACTGAATCATGCTCTGTTGTGATTCATGCTCCCGTGGGTACTCTACTATGTGAAACCTTTCAATTATGTTGTCATGAATTTGTTTAGCCCACCTTATCTGCATGCTAGTGTAATAATGAAGTCATGATTTTTAATTTGGATGGATGGGTGATTTTTAGTTCTGAAATCATGATAATCAAACAACACACCATTAAATTGCTAAATGACCATCTATTACCAAGTGAACTGAATTTGAAGTTTTATTACTGACAAACCATAAATTGAAATTAAATATACATTAACATGTATTGGTCGATGCAAGTGAATCTCACATGTAAAATGAATAAATAAGAAGAAAGGAGAACAATGTGTGACAGGATGTAGGGTTACATTAAGTATACGCAATAGGTACTTTCAACCTAGCTATATATATATCCCCCACAATGGGTATCTTAGGGATCTTTGTAGAGAGATAGCCCATTCCAAATTTTCTTGGTTGTAAATACACAAGTTATACTATTAAGACTGTGCCATCGTATCTCTACAGACACTATTATGTTGATAGATGTGTTTATGATACCTTGCCTCATTATGGCCAATAAACCATTTCTCCTAGAAAAATGTACATCTGGATATGCCCTAACCTTTGTTACTTATTATAAGGCCCGATCTTTGTTACTTATTGATATATTGTTGATTTGGTTAAGATGAATGTGTCGTACCATTGTATCTTTCTGAATTAAAATACAATGGGAAGTAGAGAAGTCCAGAAGAAACTAAATTCTCATATTTCAGTACATTTATTAGTGGGGGCAAAATTTGATATGAAAATATGATAGAAATCAGTATCTCCTTTGGATATTGAGGAGTAGGCAGGAGACATGAAGCAGTAAATTGCTGCACAATGTTATATCTTAATCAGTTGAGTTGATTATATTAAGCATTGATATAAGGAATTACTAAAGGAAACAATGGTAAAAAAAACTCAGCGCGGGTTGATGTCAAAACGTTGGCTGTGTTGCTCTTGTTATATTTGATGTCATACCTTTTATTTTATTAAGAAAGAAGAAATTATTTGGAGGTGAATAAGACTGTAATAGTGCATGTGTTGAATGCCATAATTAAAGAAAAAGAGAAAATTGTCACCAAACAATAGAGTGTGAAACATTGCAAAATAACTAGCTTAAAATGTACAATCCAATGTTGGTCATTCAGCAATAATATTAGAAGAATCACTTGTTACCTGTTTTAAAAATGTGCATAAGACAATCTAATAATACTATTGGAAGAGTGCGCATGGAACTAATATTCTCAGAGCAAGAACAATCTGCGCTTGATGATACTATTTCTTTGGAGAAAATTAATGTCATACGAAAATCTTGAACCTTTGAGTGTATTACAATGTCTAATACCATACAAAAGAATTTAATTGAAACATACATTTCTACCATAGAGATTGTTTTTACAGACCTTGCACACCATATCCTTTGACATGCTACATGACTAGCAATCGCACCTATGTGTGCAATGGGTATGCCGAAGAGGTGTGGAAGGTCAATACGAAAAAAATATGGTCCATTTTTTGCATACATTAATGAAGTACATGAGGTTAAATGGTAGGCTATTAAATAGAAGATGATATTGTTTGTTCAACAAAGATCTCAATTGAAAAGTGATAGCACAAATAGTTAGATAAAACAAGAAAAAACAGAGAGCCAATCACATGGAAGAAAAATAGACGATAATGATATATTCTATTATCATCACTGCCTTAGTGGTCCGTTGCTTTTGCACTTGGACCACTCATACATGATATCCCATGTATTGTATTCAATCAAGGGAGAGGAGTAAGGAGGGAGTGGAATATAGAGGGAAAGGGGAAGAAATTAGGGAGGGAGAGATCTAAAGAGGGGACGAAGGAAAAAGAGGAGAGATAGAAGAACATAGCTCTTTCTCTATGTTACCCTCTCTCCTTACATCAATCTCTCTCTTCTTCACCCTCTTTATCTTATTCTCTCTTAATCATAAGACCCCCCTCTTTATCTTATTTTCTCTTAACCACAAGTTTGAAGAGAAAAAATGGTTTCATTTGATAGCTAGCGTAGGTATGAGGGGCAAAAACACACATGCTTACTTTTTAAGATATATTGAATGAGATAGATAGTTGATAAGAAAAATCTATTGCATAATAGATTCCTAAGAATATCCTATGATATCTTTTGCTTTTTTTGGTAGCATAGATCCTTACACTTATAACTATAAATTGGACATCATGATTTTTGATGAGTAGAATGACACAAAGTTCATAATTAAGTTTTCACTAGTACTTTTAAAATAATTTGATAATGGTTAATTAATTGACAATCAATATGCTTTCTTGTTTGACCTCTCCTCTCCTCTCCTCTCCTCTTGTGGCTAAAATAATCCAATAAAATTTCATTCCCACTAGTTTTTAAAGATGTATTTCTATTTAAATTAGATGACTATAATTGTATGTCCTATAATACTTTTACCATTGTAAAATCCTCATTTTTATTAACTAATCATTTGGTTAGAAAGCTTAGTTCTATACTCTAATATACCTTGAACTTAATGTCAACAGAAACAATACCACAATAGAAATCACCCTCTCGCTAACATAATAATTAATTTATTATCCTCCTCTTATATCTAAAATAAAAATCATTCTTAGAAACTTCTAAAAATACCTTTTAAATTGAAATCACATCGAAGCATCATCTTACATTATCCATCAAACACTCTGAAAGCACATTTTACCATAATTAATCATGAATAATAATTCATGTTTTTGAATTTCAATTAATTAAAAAATACGGTGCTAGATAGGCGTCGTATAATTCAACTAGCCAACACATTCTACCTACTTCTCCACATGGTACTAGGAATATACTTGCCATTGCTACCGCCTCTCTCTGCTGCTGCAAAATTGACAAACTGTAACACAAGCCCTCAATTCATATTCTAAATTGTTAATCCAATGCTAAAACATTCACCAGCAAATTAGAGGAATAGCGAAGAAGCCATGAGATCATCTATAAAATGGCTGCTCAATGGAGGAACTCAAGTGTTCCAAATCAGGAAGGCACGAGCTCATACTTTGATTTGCCAAAGCTATTGCGTGCAAGTCTGAACTTAAATACATAAAATCTGTTTCTTTGCCAATGCATCTAATTAGGGTTTGTAGCTAATTAGTGTTTGTGTGGCTAGCTCAATGTGGTTGTATGGAAGAGAAGTTGGGAAAGCGGTGTATAGAGAAAAGCCACCGCCTTCCATAGCAAAGGTGTAAGGACCCTGCGACCCATCATTTTCAGAGGCCTGGTTGATGAGTGTCTTCATTTCGTCTGCTTTCATTGAATGGCCCAGTAAAAGATGTCTGTGGGATGATCAAAGATTTGCCACATACTTCTATTTTGGGTGTCATAGAGGACTAGATTTCCATCGGTGCAGAGTTCAATCCCCACAATAGATTCATTTCACACAACTCGAAAAGTATTCAGGCCTTGTCATACAGCTCGAAAGACATTCAAGTCTTTGGACCAATCGCATGGAGAAAAACATGGGCGGCCACAATGAATTCTATGGTCGTCCATGCCTTCTATACAACTACTGACCATCGATCAACAAAATCAGATCGCACCCTTTCATAGGGAAACGCCTACGGCGTAATTAGAATACCCACCCAAAATACAAGCTCCAAAATCCTTTACAATGAAGCTCATTCCCTCTTTTATAGATCAAGTGAGTGTGTGAGCTCATGACCCTATTTGCATTTGTCACATGTTAATTTGACAACCACACTTCTGGTGAAACAGAACAGGAGCAACAATCCATTAGAGGACAATATTCCCCTTGCATTTTAGAGCCAAAAATCTATTGAGGTTTCTGGAGAAACAAGTGAATTTGAACTTCAATGGGAACAAAGTTGATGATCAAGCTAACCTTGTAGAGAACCTATATGTTATACTTCCCTAACCATGAAGCGTAAATTCCCATTGAAGGCCACTGAAATTTAAGCACCTTTGCAACCTTGTTGATGTAAACATTATAATTTGCATTTAAAATTGCTTTAGCTTCCTTCTTGAAACTGTTTAGGTTTGATTACAGATTTATCAATTCCATGCTACTATTTGGTTAATTTGAATTTGGTTCTCCACTTGTACATATAAAAGAACACAAAGAAGACATACTATAATTGAATTCACAAATCCATTGATCAAAAGATTTGACAATTTCGTAGTTGTCCAAAATCTTAGGCTTTAATGTCTCCTCTAGTGCCTCAAATGATTTATATTTACCCTTCTGTTCCAACTCCAATCTGGCCTAGTAAGGTGAGATGTCCCTACTAACCCATTATCTACTAACCCAATCATTTCAAAAGTGCTTACCATCTCTATAGGGGCATTGTGGTCATACTTAGCTTGCTTGTGTAATATTCCCATTATTGATACCCTTGGGACCCATGTGCTTAGAACCTCCTTTAAATTTCTCTCATGTTGCATGTAATTGACATATGCATTTCTCAAGTCATTATATCATATCCATTCATCATTTAATATATACAAGATCTATTGTATCCTAACAAATTGTCCACAAGATTGGCCACCCTTTTCTTACACTTCCCCTTAGCTGATTGTTTTTGTTTTCTGACTTAATCTTCATTGTTCTTTTAGTTCCTTTATTCTTAGAGGAAGTGTTTCCGAATCCTATATTGATGTATTAACTGAACTTTATTGAAGTGTGGTAGGTTAATTGAAATTTACTGAGGTGTGGAAGGTTGTGTGATGATGTTTTGCGGAGGAAGACATCTTGATTGCACTTTGTTGTATATCTAAAAGTTGGGTCTCTTTGCATTCATGGTTCGGTCAACAAAATACTTAGGGGCACAATTCTTGGGTGCATCCACCTTCATTTTGTACGCTTGCAATAAAGGATATAAAAATTCCAATCCTTCTTTAACTGTGATCATGAAGTCATCAAATGGAAGTGAGGCCAGTAGGAATGACCCTTTTGTATGAGTCCTTAGATAATATTTATACAACTTATTTAATTTGCATAGAATTTTAAAAACTGCAATTCTATGAAGAACACATTTGGGCAGTATATGGGGTTGATCCAGAGAACCATACAATCTGATGACTTTTGTATTGGAGTGAAGGAACTAATTGCCGTAATTATGCTTGATCCCAAGTGCTAACTCCTTATCCTTTGTCCTTAGGAACTTCATTACCTTCTTAGACAACCTTCTTGTTTGGAATCATAGTTTTTTCAATACTACCTACACAAAATATTCTTCAAACACCAAAGAATTTTAGTTTTTGCAATGCATATCCCACATATGAGGACAACCCTGAACTAATAATGGAACTCCCTAAGTATTATCAAACCTCTAGATTGCATCATTCCAAAGTAGATTTCCACGATACAAAAGGAGATGACATAATAGTGAATACCATTTGAAGTGAATAAATTTGTCACCATTATTGATGGTCATCAAGTCTCTATGAATTCCATTTACAAAAAATGTATCATAATCAAAACTCTCGTTCAAATCTGAATGTTCACATTAATTGCCATCATCATCAAATAGATTGGCATTTGTGATTTAACATCAATTCCCAATACTTGGCATATAACATAGTATGATTTTTTTAAAATTAAGTTTTGATGAAATAATCTTCAATGAGATCTACTTCAAACAACTCCACCTCATCCCTAGTGGATTTGATCAAGATTCTATTTGAACCCTTAACCCTATGGAAAAAATCTTGTAACTATGCTTATCCCTTCCATATTCTTGTCATGCCCAAAATCTAAGCAAAACACACCAATCAAATAAATTTCAAACTAACATCAAATTGACTAGGGTATCTATACAAATGCAGTTTATAGTCTAAAGAAGTGCAAAGATCGAATACAACTAAGGGGTATCATGACCAAGTTGACTTGGTCAACCTCCCTCAAGTTATCAGTTTACTAATATGAGACTTTTACACTAAACTCAACGGGAACCCTAAAAGGAAGAGTTGACTAGGTTTGACTTTCTAAACCCTCATTTTTCATCAGTAAAGACTAGGTTTAATTATAGGTGCCTAAAGCATTTATACCTAGAAAAATGTACAAGGGTTCAAGAACTTGATTACTTTTCTTGTTGCATCATCTATAAATGTAACATAATATAGAGAGACACCAAGGGAAGATACCTGATATGGTCCCCATACATCTGTATGCACAAGCTCTAATTTCTCATTTTTCTTTTCCTTCCCACTCTTCACAAAACTAACTCTCTTTTGTTTTCCATACACACAACTTTCACATAAATCCATATTGACACATTTCAGACCAGATAAAACTTTCTTTGAATGAAGTAATTTCATACGTTTTTCACTCATGTGCCCAAGTCTGTTGTGCCAAAGTGTTGTGTTAGAATCTACAACAATTATTTGATGTTCTTCCTGCTCAACTGCAACAACTGTTCCTAAACATTCATTTTTATTTGAAACAATAAAAGTAGAAGGAAAAGTATGATCTGTACAAAGATATAAGGTGCCTACTTTCAGACCTTTTTCTACTACTAAGGAACCTTTTGAAACCTTCCAATTTCTATCATTAAAAGTAACTATGCAACCCTCATCACCTAGTTTCCCTGCTGAAATTAAATTCCTACTCAGCCTTGGAACATGTCTTACCTCTTGTAGTAGCCAACGATTCCCATTTTGTAACTTAATCTTAATTTTTCCCTTTCCAACAATCTGACAGGGTTCATTATCTCTCAAATAAACTAGCCCAAAATCCCCTTGGAAATAATCAAGAAAATAACCTCTATGGGGTGTAGCATGAAACAAAGCCCCTAAATCTAAAACCCATGAGTCATCAACACTTTCTAAAGAAAGAAGAAAAGCATCCTCTTTAGATTTATTACTTACCACATTTGCCTCCTTTTTACCTTCTTGTTTGTCTCCTTTATTCTTCCGAGACTAGCAATCTTTCTTCTTATGGCCTGGTTTTCCACAGTACTAGCAATCATTTGGTCCTTTGGATTCAGACCTCTTTCCCTTTAATTTTCCTCTTGATTTCCCATGATTTCCAGAATTGTTTCCTCTCTCATTAGTTTTGCCTCTTCTTTGTGTGTTCAAAACAATTCTTGATGTAGATCCACCTAAGCTTTTCCTACAAGTTTCCTCACTCAGAATCACACCAACAACATCATCAAATTTTAGGGTATTAGAACCAGAAACAAAGTTACTAATAGCCATTACCAAGCCATTCCAGCTTTCAGGCACAGAACACAAAATCAAGAGACCCCTAATTTCTTCATAAAAAATAACATTTACAAAAGATAATTGATTGGTAACCGTATTCAACTCATTCAAATTATTAGTAACAGATCCACTTTCTGCTATCTTAATATTAAACAAACGCTTTATGAGAAATACCTTGTTAGAAGTGGGGGGCTTTTCATACAACTTCGCTAGGGTTTATATCAAATCTTTTGTCATCTTTTCTTGTGTAATATTGAATGCCACCGATTGTGCCAGACATAATCGAATACTACCAAGTACCTTTCTATCAAGAATATCTTAGTCCTCATCAGTCATTGTTGACGGTTTCTTGGATTTCCCTTCAATGGCTGCCATAGATCCTTCTGATAGAGATAGTCCTCCATTTGCATTTTCCATAACTCAAAGTTCTTCTCATTAAACTTCTCAACCTTTAGCATACCCTTGTCTTCCATTGCTCCCACTTAACAGTGAGACTCCCACTAATCTGTGAGATCTTCCTGCAAAGGATAACTGAAAAACAACCTTGCTTTGATACCACTTGTTAGGATTAAAAAGATAGAAATAATAGTTACATGCAAATTTAACCAATATCAAAAAATAATAAACCACATAGAAGAGAACACAAGACACAAAGATTTAACGTGGTTCACCCAATCCCTGGGCTACATCTACCAACAACAAGTCCAATATTATTATTATCAAGTGATTACAACTTGATTACAATCCACAATCCCTTACATCTCAATACCGCCACAAGAAGAGCTACTAAAAACATACACCATAAAGAAATCCCTAACCCTAAGCCCTTTCATACAAGCTTATTTTTCCACTTTAGGGTTAGAATTGGTTACAACATGTTGGCCCAAAAATAGCCAAAAATTATGTTGGCCCAAAAAGTGTACAATACTTTCTTGATCAATCACCACAAGATAACACTGTCTACAATTCTCTCCAAAATAATGAAGTGAAAAGAGAATCTCTATTAGAGATAATCTTATGAGGCACTCCATGAAGTCTGACTATATCATGCAATAACACCTATGCCACAGATGGTGCGGTGAAGGTAGTACACATAGGTGAGAAGTGAGCCACTTTCGTCAGCTTGTCAACTGTTACCATGATGACATCATGGTAGCGAGATGACATAGGAAGAACAACAATAAAATCCATAGAAATGGTGCCCCACTTCCACTTGGGTACATCATGTGGCTGAAAAAGACCACCTGGATGGTGGTGCTCCACCTTTACCTTATGATACTCAATTCACGTAGCTACCATCTCTATGATTTGCAATCTCATGCCTAGCCAATGATCAAGCTATCTCAAATTGGCATGCATCTTCTTAACTCCAGGATGCATTGCATAAGGTTCCCTATGAGCCTCTAGCATGTAAGAGGCCATCTAACTCCAAAGACAAATCTGATTACTTCCCTTCAAGGGGTCTCTAAGATCGAATCAACTCATAAATCTTTGCATACATCTCATCCTCATGTAAGTGATGAAGAATGCGATCTCTCAAATCTATGCCAGTTGACATAGAAGAAAGCTCATGTCATCTCCTACTCAAGGCATCTGCAAAAAATTTCCTTTTTCCGTTGATGTAATAAACATCAAAATCATACTCACATAAGAACTCCACCCATATCCTTTTCCAATCATTAAGGTTTGGGTATGAGAATATATACTTCAAACTCTGGTGATTTGAATGAAGCTCAAATTGATGTCTTAAGAGGAAATGTCACCATTGCACCAAGGCATGCACCATTGCTGCAAGCTCAAAGTCATGGGTCGGGTATTTAAGCTCACGAGTCTTCAATTTCCTAGACTTGTAGGCAATAACTCAACCACCCCACATAAGGACTTCCCCTAGTCCATCCAAAGATGCATCTGTGTAAACCAAAAAGTCTATTGAAGGATCGGGTACTGTAATGATAGGTACACCGGTGAGTGCCTTCTTGAGCTCCCAAAAATATCTCTCGCACTTCTTCATCCATTCAAACTTCTTTCCCTTTAGCTGAAGAGAAGTGATAGGGCATGCTACCGGAGAAAATCCGTCAACAAACCACCTGAAGTAACCAGCTAGTCCCATGAAACTCCTAACCTCATTCACAGTGGTAGGTGCTCACCAATTCATAATATCCTCTATCTTTGATTGATTTGATGAGATCCCATGACCAGATATAACATGACCAAGGTACTTGACCTCTGGTCTAAAAAATGCACACATTGACAAGATTTTGAACAACTGATTCTCTCTTAAGTATTGCAATACCTGTCTTAGGTTCTCTTCATGCTCCCTCTCATCCTTTAAATAAATCAAAATATCATTGAGGAACACTACTACAATCTTGTCAAGGAAGGTACATAACACTCCATTCATGAGACTCATGAATAAAGTTGGAGCATTCATAAGATCAAATGGAACCACCGTGAACTCATAGTGGCCATATCTAGTGCGAAATGTAGTCTTGTGAATTTCACTATCCACAATCCTCAACTAATGGTGCCCCAATTTAAGATCTATCTTAGAGAACACTCAAGCATCTTGGAGCTAATAAAACAAGTAAATGATCCTAGGAAGTGGATACCAATTCTTGATGGTGACTTTATTCAGTTGGTTGTAATCCATGCACAACCTAAGAGATCCATCCTTCTTCTTCATGAAGATTATTGGTGCACCCCAAGGAGACATAATAGGGAAAATATGCCTCTTCTCTAATAATTACTCAAGCTGAATCTTGAGCTCATTCATGGTCATCCTATAAGGTTCTCTACAGACTAGTTCGACTCCTGACACAAGATCAATGTAAAAGTCAACTTCCCTACGAGGAGGCATACCAGGAAGCTGTGACAGAAAGAGATCTACAAACTCCTACAGAATTGGATGGTCATCCAATGAAGGTTCTTCCTCTCCCTCATCCTCCTTATCACTGATGGTGATAGCATACAACTGACATCCCTTCCCCATACACTGCTTAAGATACATAGCAGAGATCATATAAAGAGATATAGGTCTCTAAATCCCTCTAATCACTGCTGCAGTGCCATCGTCATCCAGACATTCTACCCTCTTTTGACAACAATCTAACTTGGCTCTGTGGGTATAAAGAAATCAATATCAAGTACTAAACTATAAGATTCATGAGGGCCGATTCTAAGGTTCTGCTATGGTGGTCATGGTACCCACCTAAACTTGACATTTCTTAACCAAAGAGGTAACATCTACTCTAGATCTTGAGGAAAATGTTAGAAAGTAAAGTCCACCAAGATAACTGAGAGGGGGGGGGGGTGTGAATTAGTTATCAGATAATTATAACCTTTATCAACTTCAACAACATTTAACCATATAAGCAATGTAATCAACAACCATAGAAGGATATTCATGCACAATAACACAATGAGACAAGATATGTTGACTAGGGAACCTCTTGATCAAAGAGTAAACCCCGGTGGGAATGATGCCCACAAAAGATGCACTAATATGAATATTCCTTGTGAAAGGATGGACTCTGTTAGGAGTCTTATGAAATACATTTAGTACATATGAGTCCCTGTTAGGAGACTTTGAATCCCTTCTAAAAGATTCTAACCCTGTTAGGAGTTATGGAAGACAAAAGGACCCACTGCCCAAACAACTTCAATGGAAAGATCATTGAACACATTGTGCAACTAATCTCTAGATTATTCAATAGAATAATATCAAACTATTACTGATCTCAACAACATGTTACCTCTTCTCTGACTGTGCCAAACCATACTCACTGCTACACCAGATCTCAGATTCAGATCTCTGTACCTCGCATACCTTCTTTCCACAATTTCGCTTTCACAATTTCATTCACTCTTATATTCTTATATTACAAGGAAAACATTCCTTCCTTTATACCACACTTGAGTAATTACAAATGAGTCGGCATCCAAATTATAAAATAAAAGTTTCCACATGTTACATCAAAATTACATAAAACTGTCGGCTTCCAATTAGAATAATTCTTCGCTCGTGCGACCTCAAAGTTTGTGCTATCATCCACATCACTATCAACATATCTTCAACTATTCTCTAACTGCACATAACCAGATTCCATCCCGATTAGGAGATATCATCCGATTTTCACAAACCGCTACTCAAGAACACTACCTGAATATTGCTTCCACTAAAATGGTCATAACTTCCATGAATAAATGAATTACTATCTGCACTCTTAACCATGAACATATAACATATCATAGAGAAAATCCTCAACATCGCATATCTTGATCTCCAATATCCCACATGCGCTAATCCAAACACTGTCTGCTCCTTTGCTAATCTCAGTAGATCACTGTGTTGACATCAATGACAATCACAGTCATAAATGCAACAACAAATGCTACAGAATGGCTACTAATACTCCCATAAGATATATTCAACATTCATTCCTAACGATCTCCCCCATTGGCATTGATGGCAACATAGATGAAAGACATCCAATGTTCCATAAATCCAACACTGTTGTTCTTGAAAAATACTTCAAGTCCTCTTCATCAATCAAATCTTGCTTCGTTTTCCTATTCAGTTCTCTATAACAGATGGTACAAATGGTTTTTCATGTACACTTCTCCCCCATTGACATCAATGACAAAAATTTCATCATTATGTCAACAACAACTCCAATGTCAAAAGACACTGTTCAGAAAATACATTCACTAGAGTCCTCATGACTCAGCTCAGATACACATACTCCCCCATAGAGGAAGTACCAACATCTAGTCCAGAAGAAAGATAAGGCTCATATACCACTGGACGGATGCAAAAATCTGCATCAATTCTCAAAAGTAGGCTGGGGCATAACCCCAAGCATAGCTCTCCGATACTCAAATGTATCCTTAGGAAAAGGTTTTGTAAATATGTCTGCAATCTACTCCTTTGTGCTTATGTATTCAAGTCTAACTTCTTTCTCAACAACTTTCTCTCTTACTACATGATACTTTATCTCTATATGCTTTTTCATAGAATGTAATATAGGGTTCTTAGACATACTAACTGTGTTGGTGTTATCACAATGTATAACAATAGGCTCAACAAATTTTATTCCAATATCCTTCAGCATCTGCTTCATCCAAATTATCTGGTTACAATTGTTTTCTGCTGCTACATACTCCACTTTTGCTATGCTTTGTGAAGTACAATTCTACTTCTTGCTTAGCCAAGAAACCAATCTTTGTCCAAGGAAAAATGTTCCACCATTGGTACTCTTTTTGTCATCAACATTGCCTCCCCAATCAACATCTGCATATGCACATAGGGTAAAATAATTAGATTTTTCATACCACAATCCATAGTCCATTGTGCCTCTTAAATATCTTAGTATCCTCTTCACTACTGCATAATGTGATTCTCTAGGTTCAGCTTGAAATCTTGCTACAATTCCAACTGAATGTGCTATATCAGGTCTTGTATGTGTCAAGTACATATGAGTCCCTGTTAGGAGACTTTGAATCCATGTTAAAAGATTCTAACCCTATTAGGAGTTATGGAAGATAGAAGGACCCATTGCCCAAACAACTTCAATGGAAAGATCATTGAACACACTGTCCAACTGATCTCTATATTATTCAACAGAATAATATCAAACTATTACTGATCTCAACAACATGTTACCTCTTCTCTGACTGTGCCAAACCCCAGTCACTGCTACACCAAATCTCAGATTCAGATCTTTGTACCTCGCATACTTTCTTTCCACAATTTTTCTTTCACAATTTCATTCACTCTTACATTCTTACATTACAACAAGGAAAACATTCCTTCCTTTATACCACACTCAAGTAATTACAAATGAGTCAGCATCCAAATTATAAAATAAAAGTTTCCACACGGTACATCAAAATTACACAAAATTGTTAGCTTCCAATTAGAATAATTCTTCGCTTGTGTGACCTCAAAGTTTGTGCTATCATCCACATCACTATCAACATGTCTTCAACTATTCTCTAACTATGCATAACTAGATTCCATCCCAATTAGGAGATATCATCCGATTTCCACAAACCGCTACTCAGGAACACTGCCTGAATAGTGCTTTCACTAAAATGCTCATAACTTCCATGAATAAATGAATTACTATCTGCGCTCTTAAGCATGAACATATAACATATCATAGAGTAAATCCTCAACATCGCATAGCTTGATCTCCAATATCCCACGTGCGCTAATCCAAACACTATTTGCTCCTCTGCTAATCTCAGTAGATCACTTTGTTAACATCAATGAAAATCACAGTCATGAATGCAACAACAACTGCTATAGAATGGATGCTAATACTCCCATAGGATATATTCAGCATTCATTCCTAACATAAAACTCCACCTCCCATCTATCATCCTACCTAGTTGCCACTATCCTGCAACACTCCAAAAATAATAGAGAAATAAAGGAGTTAGTGGCTCCCGAATCAAATATGATAGAGACATTGCTACCTTTGATCATAATTTTGGTCTCAATGACTGTATCTTGATGCTCTTCCTAGAATTTATCAACCACTGCAAATACTCTATGGGTCTTTCCCATACCTATGACTATAGGTTCTAACATTTCTGCTCATTGACTACCTCTCTAAAGACACTCTCAAGCTATGTGCCCCATGGCACCACAAGTGTAGCAAGGTCCTCATGATTGAATCTCCACTCCTTGAGGCTTGGAGTACTATGAACCTTGTGTCTTATTGGAACCACTGTAACCACCCCTAGAGAACTTATGAGTCTGTGCATGAGGTGTATAAGGTGCTTGGGGTCTCTAGTCCTTCTTAGGACCCTATGAATGCCACTGCTTGGTCTTGGATCCTTGTTGTCCCTATGGTGGTCTCTGTCTCTGGTTCTTTTGAGGTTGTTGCTGCTGAGGATATGAGGCTCGAAATGTCCCTGGTGAGTTCCTCAGATTACCCTTCCAATGGGGTTTCTAATATCCAGATGATTGAGGTGCAATATTATGATTCTGAAACCTATCATAATATCCCCTTTGAATGTCCTCAGCTATCATGGCTCTCTCAATTGTATAGTGTAGATCCCCTGGTGGTGTCATGTGCACCATGTCAGATATAGTGTGGTTCAATCCCTTGATGAAGAGATTGACTTGAAGTTTCTCATCCTTCATGTATTCTACGTAAGGGAGAAGCTTGGGGAATTTACTTTCATACTGAGCCACTAAGAGTCCTCACAAATGAATATTGTGAAACTCACCCATATGACGCTTCCTGAACTACTCTGATAAGTATATGGCCCTAAATCTTTCCAAGCAGGTTTCCCTAGTAAGGGTGTCGATGAAAAAGTGGACCTTTAACTCCTACTGTCTCTACTATGTGGATGTTATCCCTCTCAAAAGATGTATCACCATACATGCCTTAAGATTACTCTCATAGGGACATAATCCAAAGAACCTCCCAAGGCTTACAAGCCAAGACTCAGCCTCTGTCTCATCAGTAGAACCTAGAAAAAGTGGTGGATTGAGTCATAGCAGCTCTTTGATCTGATCCCCTGCATTCCAAGGTCCCCTCTCAACCACCTGAGCCACTAAACCTAGTGGAGGCTCTGGCCCACGAATAGAATCCATGTCATTATTTTCCTGTCTCTCTGCAAATCTTGGAGGGGGACTTCTACTCCACTCTCTGGATGTCACCCTAAATTCCTTGGCAACCTGATGGTGTTCCTATTGAGCTACATGAGGCATCCTATCTAGGATGATCTTGACTAGATTTTGTAATGCCAATAAAATGGTCTGGTTAGGATTAGGAGGTGGTTTGAGAGGGCAATTTTGATTCCCTATAGGAACTTCTACACAAGAACTCCATCCATCTCCTCTTCCGAGCATTATGGTTCAGCTGTGAGAATATATATTAAAAACTCTGGTGATCTAAATGAAGCTCAAACCCATGTCCTAAGAGGAAATATCACCATTGCACTAAGGAAAACTTCTGATCATACTAGCACAAGAACTCCATCCATCTTCTCTGTCGAGAATTAAGGTTTGGCTATGAGAATATATATTGCAAACTTTGGTGATCTGAATGAAGCTCAAACTGATGTCCTAAGAGGAAATGTCACCATCGCACTAAGGCATGCACCACTATTGCAATATCAAGGTCATGGGTAGGGTGGTTAAGCTCACGTATCTTCAATTTCCTTGACTTGTAGGTAATAGCTTGACCACCTTGCATAAGGAATACCCCTCGTCCATCCAAATATGCATATGTGCAAACTAAGATGTATGCTGAAGGATCATGCACTACAAGGATAGGTGCACTGGTGAGTGCCTTCTTGAGCTCTTGGAAATCTCTCTCGCACTTCTCTGTCCATTCAAAATTCTTTCCCTTTTGCTAAAGAGAAGTGATAGGGTATGTTACCTGAGAAAATCCCTCGAAAAAATACTTGTAGTAACCGGCTAGTCCCATGAAACTCCTAACCTTGGTCATAGTGGTAGGTGCTAGCCAATTCATAATAGCCTCTATCTTTGATGGATCTAATGAGATCCCATCACTAGATATAACATGTACAAGGTACTTGACCTCTGGTCTAAAAAATGCACACTTCAACAAGCTTCTGAACAACTGATTCTCTCTCAAGCATTGCAATACCTATCTTAGGTGCTCTTCATGCTCCCTCTCATGCTTTCAATAAATCAAAATATCATCAATGAACACTACTGAAATCTTGTCAAGGAAGGTATGAAACAATCCATACATGAGGCTCATGAATATAGTTGGAGCATTCGTAAGACCAAATGGAACCACAATGAACTCATAGTGGCCATATCTAGTGTCAAATGCAGTCTTGTGAAATCACTATCCACAATCATCAACTGATGGTACCCTGATTTAAGATGTATCTTAGAGAACACCCAGGCACCTTGGAGATGATCAAACAAGTAATTGATCATAGGAAGTGGATATTGATTCTTGATGGTGACTTTATTCAGTTGGCAATAATCCATGCACAACCTAAGAGATCCATCCTTCTTCTTCACGAAGATTACTAGTGCACCCCAAGGAGACACACTATGGTGACTATGCCCCTTATCTAACAATTCCTCAAGCTAAATCTTGAGCTCATTAAGCTCATTCATGGTCATCCTATAAGGTGCTCTAGAAACTAGTTTGGTTCTTGACACAATATCAATGTGAAATTCAACTTCCCCTGTGAGGAGGCAATACCAGGAAGCTCTAAAAGAAAGACATCTACAAAATCCTACATAATTGGATGGTCATCCAATTAGGGTTCTTCCTCTCCCTAATCCTCCCTATCATTGATGGTGATAGCATACAACTGACATTCCTTTCACATACACCACTTAAGCTGTATAGTGGAGATCATACATAGAGATATAGGTCTCTAAATCCCCGTGATCACTATTGTGGTGCCATCATCATCCAAACATTCTACCCTCTTCTGACAATAGTCTAACTTGGCTCTGTGGGCATAAATCCAATCCATGCAAAGTACTAAACTGTAAGTTCAAAGAGGGGTGATTTTGAGGTCTTCTATGGTGGTCATGCTACCCACCTAAACCTAGCATTCCTTAACCAAAGAGGTAATGGCTACTGTATATGCCGAGGCTAAATCTACCTCCCATTTATCATCCTACCTAGATGCCACTAGCCCGAAACTCTCCACCACTAATGGAGAAATAAAGGATTTAGTGGCTCTTGAATCAAATAGGATAGAGACACTTCTACCTCTGATCACACCTGTGGCCTCAATGACTGTATCTTGATGCTCTACTTGGTAGTTATCAACTGCTGCAAATACTCTATGGGTCTTGCCCATATATCTGACTGTAGGTTCTGATATCACTTCTCACTGACTACCTCCCTGAGGACACTCTCCAACTATGTTCTCCATGGCACCACAAGTGTAGCAAGGTCCTCATGACTGAATCTGCGCTCCTTGAGGCCTGGAGTATTGTGAACCTCTTGTCCTATTAGGCCCATTGTAACATTTTCTAGTATTTTTTAACATTTACTAACATAATTTTGTAACTTAAATCTATTTTTTTAAAATTAAAAAATTACCAAAAATTAAATAACTATTTGAAAATAAAAAAATGAATTAAAATAATTTATAAACATATAATTTACAATAAAAAATAATTAAAAAAGGAAAAATGTGTGTACCTAGAATATACGATGGTCGAAGGAGGTGGAATAAAAGGCAAGGAGGGAGAAGTCAACAAGGTCGTCATGAGGTTTGCTCCAACTCTGGGGTCTGCAAACTCTCTGTGATAGTAATTATGAAATGACCCCTCCACCAAAAATTTGTAGGAAATCTGACATACGGGAACTTCACATGATGGTGGTATTCATGCAAAGACATCATCATCCCTTTGCCCAAAGTACCCCATGTCAAGGTCTTCAGGCGAAGGGGTCGTACCTCTTTGAACAAAGATCTTGACTTCATACGAAGACCCTAAAAAATCAATATTTGGACCCAACCAAATATCCTTCATCCCCAAAAGTGAGACTCACTTTTGTGGGATGACCTAGTCCTTTGAACATTCGCGAGCACACTAGACGAGAGTGTCCCTAAGGGTCACTAAGCAAAATTGAGAAGAAATAAAAATTGGGGCATATCTTGGAGCTCATGCAAGGTATCAATGAATTGTTAGGTGCTAAAGGAATGTGTTATGGAGGCCTACAATTACCTATCTCAATTTTTGGAGGTTTCCCTTCATTTTAATTTGGCATCCCTATCTCGGTTTATGTCAAAAGTTACAATATTATTAAATTGAAATGAGCAACATTGGCTATCTTTCAATCTGTTCATCATGGGATTGAATCATCTACTACATTAGCTTTTTTTGGCCAAGTAAATGCTAGTGACAACCCCATCTCACACATAGAGTCCTTGGGATGGTCGTGAGCACACCGGACCAGAGTGTCCCTAGGGGTCACTAAGCAAAATTGGGCATCAATCTTTCTTGGGGCATATCTTGGAGCTCGTATGAGGTATCGATGAATCTTCAAGTGCCACAAGACTATGTTATGGATGCCTACAATTAAATATCTCAATTTTGGGAGATTACCCTTCAATTGAATTTGGCATGCCTATCTCAGTTTATGTCAAAAGTTGTAATGCTGCTCAATTAAAATGAGAAACTTTGGCTATATTTCAATCCATTCATCATGGGATTGAATCCTCTCCTCTATTAGCTCAGGTTGGCCAAGTAAACACTAGTGACAACCCCATCTTGCACAAGGAGTCCCCCGAATGTTCGCAAGCACACCAGACCAAAGTGTCCCTAAGGGTCACTAAGCAACATTGGGCTATGATCATTTTTGGGGAATATATCAGAGCTTGTGTGAGGTATCCATGAATTTTCAAGTGCTATAAGACTGTGTTATGGAGGCCTACAATTACCTATCTCATTCTTAGGATATTCCCCTTCATTTTAATTTGGAATTCCTATCTCGGTTTATGTCAAAAGATACAATGTTGCTCAATTGGAATGAACAACATTGGCTATCTTTCAATCCATTCACCATTGGATCGATTCATCTTCTCTATTAGCTCTGGTTGGCCAGGTAAATGCTAGTGACAACCCCTTCTTGCACACAAAATCCCTTGAACATTCGTAAGCACACTGAACAAGAGTGTCCCTAAGGGTCACTAGGCAACATTGGGCAGTGATCTTTCTTGTGGCATATCTTAGAGCTCGTGAGTGGTATTAACAAATCATCAAGTGCTATAGGACCATGTTATGGAGGCCTACAATTATCTATCTCATTTTGGGAGATTCCCCTTCATTTTAATTTGGCATCCCTATCTCAGTTTATGTCAAAAGTTGCAATGTTGCTCAATTGAAATGAGTAACACTAGCTATCTTTCAATTCATTGACCGTGGGATCAATTCATTTGCTCCATTATCTTCAATTGGTAGGGTAAATGCTATTGAAAATCCTATCTTTCACATGGAGTCCCTCAAGCGTTCACGAGCACACCAGACCAGAGTGTCCCTAAGGGTCACTAAGCAACATTGGGTAGCGATCTTTCATGGGGCATATCTCGGAGCTCGTGCTAGGCATCGATGAATTTTTAGGTGCTAGAAGACCATGTTATAGAGATCTACAATTGAATATCTAAATTTTGGAAGATTTCCCCGTGTTTTAATTTGGCATCCCTATCTTGGTTTATGCCAAAAGTTGCAATGTTGCTCAATTGAAATGAGCAACATTGGCTATCTTTCAATCCGTTCACTATGGGATCAAATTTTCTTCTTCATTAGCTCTGGCTGGCTTGGTAAACGCTAGTGACAACTCTATTTCACTGATAGAGTCCCTCAAACATTCACGAGCACACCTGACCAGAGTATCCCTAAGGGTCAATAAGCAATATTGGTAAAATCAAGTATTTCACACTTTTCACCAACTTGTTCCAAAACATAATCCACAAGAAATAGAAATCACATAAACCACCCATTAATATACATCTTCCTACAAAATTATTACATATTTTGCCTTTTCATGCATTATTACATCAAATTAAGTCACATATGATTTTGATTACATTATTCATGTCACAATGACTTTCATAAACATGTTTCAATTCTATTATACTAAATAATAAATGTAAACATGTTTGATTAATTACAAAAAAATAAGTTTTGAAGTACAATGATATGCACACAATGAACAAATTGGATTGAATATCAAGTTTCATATATATAAAAATGAACAATAATCATGTACATATCAAAAAATAGGATAGATGTGAAATCAATAATAGTTAGAAAAATGTGGCACATGTCATGTCAAGGTCGATATATACAATACAAATGTCGAATATATACAAAAATTGGTCATTCAATGACCACAACTAGATCTATATATCTCTATCAATATCTATGACTGTGCTAGATCATCAAAATTGAGCCTCTTCAAAGCATTACGTGGCTCACTAGGTGTCTGCACAAGAAAAATTCAAATTCTAAGTAAGATAGCTTATCTCCAAATACTATCAAAATAAATAAATACTAGACTCTAATTTGTTGGCAATTGAATTTTTTATTACCTTATCTCTTTCTTCTGCACTTGGGTTGTGTAGTAATATTGATGGGCTCCTTCGTGGGTGAGGACTCCTAATAAAATGAAATGGTAAAGGGTGTGTAGGAAGTCACGAAGGGAGTTGTAATAGGTAAAAGGCAATTAACACAAGTTAATAATCCAAAGTTGATGACAAACACTACAAAAGTAAAAATGAATGTACTCATATCTAAATCCATATGTTTAACATACCTATACCTATACATATACATATACATATACATATACATATACATATACATATACATATACATATACATATACATATACATATCCATATCCATATCCATATACATATACATACACACACACACACACACACACACACACACACACACACACACACACACACACACACACACACACACACACACACACACACACACACACACACACATACCGGAGCCTCAAATAACTCTCCTATACTCTTAGGAGGAATCGTCACTAATGAGGCCACTATGACCATTTCTTGTATGAAAATAATAGCATATATCATAGTCACAGAGGAAGGATTTCTAAGAGAGTTTGAACAAACAAGAATACAATTGAAAGTGAATATAAAAATGTTACCTCTTCCCACTCCTGAACATCAGCAACATCCGATGCATTCATTAATTTTGTAAAACCTAATTGTTTATGTATATAGAATAAATAAGACATGTGCATTGATTATTATACATGTACATCTTTAATCATAATACATTTCAACAAAAAAAATTAAATTGTACTACATTACCTTTTGTACTTTGGGTGTCCTTAAGGATTTCTTTTTTTGTTTCAATGTCTTGGAGCCAGGTGGGGTAACCTAGTAGAAATAAAATTAACATAAGAGAAATGAATATGATAATAGATAGGTTCAATTAAAATTATAAACAAGAGGTGTGAAATATATGATACTGCAAAACTCTCTAGCCCAAAGTCAATCACAGAAAGCATCACATCATCAACTTTGGACATCTCAACCCCCGGTCAAGCCCTATAAAAAATCAAATAAATATACATATTAAAGATATCTTGACACCAAGAAATTATTCTATTTTTATGAATATTTCAAAACTATACCTCATGTGTCGAAGCTACACATGCACATCTAGTTTAACGAGCACTTTGTGGGGTAAAAGCACAATTAGGTGTCACCTTTTAGGCTAACTTATTAGCACGTCTAAATCTTAGTATTTCTAACTAAAAATTAATTTTGGTCAAACCTATGGTCTAGCTAGATTCATTCTAGCTAAGTTAAATAAGTGCTTTAACTTTTCCAATTGGAAATGTCTATTAAATGCATATTTAATACCACTTTGGGTCCAATTACCGTAGAAATAAAATTATTTCAAAAAATTGACATTTCAATAGCTCCTAATAGTTTTTATGATATTTTTTAAAAAAATACAAAAGTACCCTTTTGTAGAGATTAGGGTCAAGAATATCCTCATAGAGATTTTATAGTGTTTTAATTAGACATAGTCTATTGTAATTAAAAAATATTGCAAGTAGGTATTTTAATAGTCAAGGAGATATATATTCAAAGAAAGAAAAAAATAGTAAATCATATTAAATAAATTTGAAAAATATATGGTGCACTAGAGGAGAGAGTCCTCTTCAAGAATATATATTTCTTTTTTTTATTGAGATAGATTTATTATGAAAAATATGGTGGGAGATGAAAACTGTTGATTTCAGGTGAGTTGGAATTTGAATTGTTATAAAAGAGAAAATATAGGTCACAAACAATTTTTATTTTTTCATGCACCAACTATATATTTCATCTATAACATATTTTAAAATTAGGGGATAAAATCTTTATTTACATGTAATTTGTTGGTGGGAACTAGACCCCTAATTTTTAGCATTTTTCAGCAACTGAAAATTTGTCTTTAAAAATTAAAAAAATATATCAATTCTTATTCAAAAAAATTGTTAAAAATATTAATCATAAACTTCATCCATTTTAACACATTTAATTATTTTACATCATCTTCAAATTCCGAACATAAATGTCATTTTTATATTATTGAAGTTGAACAACTTTGATTTTGTTAGTATATTATTCATATATAAATTTAATTAGTTATCTAAATAAATATTTATTTACTTTTATAAGATTTAGGTGATTAAATTAATAATGTGTCAAAACACAAATAAACATACCTGTGCCAATCTCATAGAAAACACTATCGTCAATAGGTCATTTGTGAGGGCCACTTCCTCAGCAACAAACATCTGGCATCTACTCCCATAATGTGTACATGAATGGGATGCTGAACCATCCTCATTCACGTTGCTATCTACCCCAACACATATACCCTAACAACTGTGACACATATGCTCAATGGGTTGGGCTGACCCAAATGAAGCGTTTGATGATGATGGAGGTGGTGCAGGTGTTGATCCACCATCTGCATCGACTAACTGTGAGCCATGCTCAATAATGACATAAATAAATGTTGTAGCTACATGAAAGCTCTGTAAATAAATAGACTCCTTCACTACTACTGGGACCACAACATGAACTATGAGTTTTTTAGCTAGATGCCTCCTATGTTGTGGCTCTACCACCCTATGGGCTCCAACTCTATCTTGCGCAGAGCGTCTCCCTCTACCTTGTAACTGTTGGATGTCAAAGTAATTTGGTTTCTCCCCAAGGATAAACTCACAATATAGCTTTCTCAAAAAATATAAAGGCACCTCCCAGTTATTACACAGTGCTTAGTCAAAGACCATATACCACCTATCACAAAATGCAAGTCTCATCCTATTATGAACCCACAAATGTATGAGAAATTGATTCGTAGTAACTTCTAGGGAGTTACTACTAATAGGATCAATGAAAATAGCACACATGTCTTCTTTAAGTATCCTCTTTATTTTCACTTGATCATATGACAATCCATCAGCATAAAATGCATGACATCTATCCCTCCATGAACCCCATGCTGTAACCTCCTTAGACACCTCATTCGCACTAATGGCCATTCTTTCTAAGAAAATGGTGAGGGATGAGTGGTGCTCAAAACTAGAGGACCTCAACCTATTAACCAATACGGATATTTGGGCACTATTTTGTTGAAGATGATTCATAAGGTCCTCTTGTGTGGTTTGTGTAGTGGATTTAAAAAATTGGCATTTACCATGTGAACCCCATAAGTGGGGTTCATATGTTTTAATTGTCAATCAAGATTGACTAGAGATTTCTAGAAATGACTATCCATCCATATCATTCGATATGGTTGGATGTGTCCCATGCATCCATATCACTGTACATGGTGCAACATTAATTTCAACCTATGGTAGTGCAATGACAGAGGGTACACTTTTTAATATAATTTACGCATATTTACTAAGGAAAACACTTAGTTAAAACTCTTCTTGTATATTATATGGTTAAGTTGGCTCCATAGCCACAATTTATATAGAGATGGATTTTTTTTAAAAAATTATAATATAATATATTAATTATATTATTTACTTTAAATAATTAAATTTATATTATCTTATATATCATATATTAAAATAAATTATAATATAAATATAAATATTATGTAAATTATATATTATATTAAAAGTATACAAATTAACTTTGTCATTAATTTATCTTCTACTAATCAATTTATAAATTAATAATTAATTAAATTATTAAATATTATGAATTGATGATATAAATTAATATCAATATAACTTTTTTACATTTATTTCTTTAACATAAATTAACTTTATCTATTATATTTAATAATTTATTTTAATTATAATTCTTTATTCAAAAGACAAATAAGAATAGGTAGAGATTTGAATTAATTTTTTTATATTAATTTTGAACGTTTTCCACTTTATGTAGGGTTCTTAACTCAATTGTTATTTTTTAATGTTGAATGAAAATAAAATATATTTTTTCAATTTGAAAAATAATTTATTTTAAATTTTTATATTTATAAGTAAATTATGTTTTATTGTTTTTATCATTTATATTTTCCAATGTTTTATTATTTTATTAACAAATTATATTTTTAATTTTTTTTAATATATATATATTGTAATGTGTTATTTTTTAATCAAATTTTATTTATTTGCATAATAATTATATTATAGCATATAATTATTTGTTAATTTTAAGATGTAATATATTTAAAATTTAATAATTCAATTATTTAACTTTTAAAAATAAATATATAAGTAAATCATAATAATTTTATAGATTCAAGCATTTTTGGATTAAACTGTGTGTAATTTTTTATTATGAATGTTTGAGATAAAATTACACACAATTTAATCCAAAAATATTTGAATATATGATAGAATGTAGAAACTACATGACTATAATAGTAAATTTATATCTAAATATCTCTTACAATATAAGTATTTTTATTTATTTTTAACTATTCTTATTTATATCAATAAAAATTATATATATATATATATATATATATATATATATATATATATATATATATATATATATATATATAATTTATTATTAAAAAATTAAATATAAAATTTCAAATATATCTTGAAATAATTATATTGTGTATTACATGTTATAATATAATAATTATTAATAATAAAAATATTAATATTAATATTTTTAAATATATAATTTTAAAAATAATTATATTTATTTAAAACTTATTATTAAATATATATGTACTTTTTAAAAATAAATAATAATATTATTAATTTTTTTTACAAAACATATATTTTAAAATCACTTAATATTAATAATTATTAAAATTAATTTAAATATTAAATTTTAAATTTTTAAAACAACTAAATATATAATTTATTATTATTTTTTTTAAAATATATATATTTACCTAATAAAATATGCATTCTCATTGGTAGAAATTGAGGATGAGGCTAACCCCATGTCCCCATGCAGCTGCTTATATACAATTTCTGCTTAAATTTAAGCAGTTAGAGTGTCCCATGTAAATTTTTAATTTAAGGGACAAGATAAATTGGAATCTTCTCCTATTTTTTTAAGCAGCGACTGCTTATAATTTAAAATCAAGCTTTGAAAAAAAAGGAAGGGCTGAAAATAAGCAGCACTGCTTATTGAGAAAAAAATGGAAACAATTACATTTGGCATCACCATTTTTATTCTTTCCTAAAAATACTATTTAGAAGCCTGCTTAAAACTAAGCAGCAAATTTTAGTATATATGGAGACACCTGCTCCACAAATTATTGCACAAAATGTTGAGCAGCAGCTGCTAGCTAAAATAAGTTAAGCAGCCGCATGAGGACCTGCCCTAAGTATACTTAAAATGAACTGTACGCCATCTATAATATTCTTTTTTAATTCAATTTGAACGCGCTTCAATGTCGGAAAAGGGCATACACTTTCCTCAATGTGATTGAAGGATGTTCAATGTATATGCATCGCATCTTGTTTGTACTGAACTACGGTAAGATTTTATATTTTTACTTAGTGACAGAAAGTACTAGAGACTGAATTCTAATTTAAATCGTTTGAATATTTCACACTATTGAATCAGAATTTTTCGGGCGCCCATATTATCTTCCTTTGATACAACCCATTTATGAGATTTCCACGGTAGTGCATGATAAGACAGGGTAGAAAATATAGAGTAATTATGTGTAGTCTATTTTCAAGTGCGGAAATTTGCAAAGTAATTGCAGGGTGGTCAATGCATATGCATCGAATCTTGTTAATTGTACTCGACTTCCCTAAGATTTTTGGTATTTTCAGTTGCTATCTCGAAAGAAATTAGGGGTAGACTTCACATTTTAAATCGTTTGAAGATTCGAGACGGCAAGTGATTTGACAGTGAGGTGAAGCGTGAGTTGAGTGTATTGACTCAGAATTCTCTCTTTTCGGGCACAACCCATTTAACACAGTTAAGTTATTGGTCAAACTTAAATACAAATGTGGGTGGTGTCTTTTTAATTCACACAACATTCCTATTTTTAACTGGCCCAAATCTGATAACGAGCTGCCACGGGTGAGAGTTAGAGATAAGGAGGACGAAATGAAAGCTGTGGTAGGTAACAATAAATTGAGCTCGTAATGTGTCACATTAAGTGATAGTGGGTGCTCATAGCGGAGTAGGCTTGAAGAGTGGGATTGCTCCCAATTAGTTTGGGGTTTGATTTTGAGGTCTAGACTAATGTATTTGATTTGCAGGCCATTGCCCTTTTGCTCACCTCTTCCTCTTTCCAACTTGGCACTTGGTAAGATCAAGATAAGGATAGGTTGGGTGTTGGAGGAAGTCGCAATACTTAAACATAATGATATGAGTGCATGATGGAATGTGTATGTGTTAAAATGCAAAATTATAATATTTAAAATTTATTATATAATATATTACATCATAACATATTGAATTATTACGTATAAAATAAAAACTAGGTCTATTTTACATTAGAAATTTTGTAAACACTTTTAGAATGTTATTCATATTTTCTTTTCATATAAGGAAGGATAAAAGGAAATCTTTACTGTCAAATTGATTAATGCATTGAAAATGGGAAAGCGACCATTCAAATACGTCTGCGAATTTTCCACACTTTGAAAATTATTACTCCGTGACTTTTCTGCACATTGACAAAGACTCCGAAAATTACCGTTGTTGATATTTTCTACAATGTAAAGACTTTGACTGCACCAGAAAATTCGAGGAATGCAACTCACAGGGTGTGTGGGTTTGTGTTATAAATACTCATCAATTTGCAACCAATTTCATACAAAGAGGAAGCCTCAATTCATAGTGTTGTGGGTGGTGGTCAGTATTATTATTGCTATTATTGAGATTGAGATTGAGAGGGTCTCAAGTAAAAGATGGACAAAGAGATGTTTCTGCTACTCGTGCTGTTGAGCATGGTGGGAAGCTGTTGCTCATTCTGGGGAGGGTGCCCCCCTGAAGAAAGAAGTGCCCTCCTCCGCTTCAAACAAGAGCTGGCTGATCCATATGACCAGCTGAGGTCATGGAAGGGGTTATACTGCTGCTCCTGGAACGGAATCACCTGCCACAGGGGCACCGGCCACGTGGTTCGTCTGGTTCTTAGTAGCACCTTTGGTTATGGCTTGTCAGCAGTAGTGGGGAATTCAAGCAGCCAGATATTCCCTGCTTTATTCCAGCTGCACCATTTGGAGCACCTCGACCTCAGTTATATTGACCTGTCCCCTCTTCCCTTCCCTTCACATCTTCCTACCCTCAGCAGTTTGACGCATTTGAGATTGTTCTATTGTAGGCTTACTGGCCGGATTCCAAGTGAGATTGGCAACATGTCTAGCTTGGAATTTCTGGACATCGCCTACAATCCTGATCTTACGGGCCAAATTCCAAGCGAGCTCGGCAACATGTCTACCTTGAAATTTCTAAGCATTTCTGCCAATCATAATCTGGAGTTGAAGCAATCAGACTCATGGATTCGAAATTTGCGAGGCTTGGAGGAGCTCTACATGTACCTTGTGAATGTAACAAGTGGAGGTGATGACGTGGTAGAGAATGTTGCGTCCCTCACCAACCTTACAACACTTGCCATGTCTGGGGTGTCAGGTACAATTCTCTCTTCTCTTGTAAACCTCACCTCCCTCTCTCATCTCTACCTTAGTCATAGTGACGTCGCCCACCAACCCTTTCCCATATGGATTTCAAACCTTACATCTCTAGTTACCCTCGAGCTCTACAACTACAGTCTCCATGATTCCATCCCTTCCACTGTGTTAGGTCTTCCCCACTTGAGAAACCTCCGCTTGTTCTACAACCCCAATCTCAAAGTAAACCTCTCCTTCATTGTGCAGCATGCTTCCCAACTCAGCACCCTTTCTATAGGCAATTCAAATGTGGGAGGACTGATTCCAAATTCTATTGGGAATATGTCCTCGTTGACACTGTTGAAACTTTGGGGTAACAAAATTGAAGGTATTATCCCTCCCACTATTGGAAATATGTGCTCATTGACCTACTTGGATCTTTCTTATAACTTGCTAAGAGGCACAATTCCATGGAGATCTTTAGGCGGATTATCAAAGTTGTCAACTCTTTACCTTGAGTCAAACCAATTGAATGGGAGCTTCCCATCTACTTTTGCTAATCTCTCCTCCTTGGTTGTACTGGTGCTATTAGCTAGTGCCTGTCAAACCCTCAGTATCACTGCAGGAGACAAAACAGATAGAATGACTTCGTTAGTTTTAATTAAAATTCGTTTTTATTTAAAAAGTATCTTACGGTGGACACTTAATAGGATCCTTTAAAAACTTTATCTATAGCTTATCATAATACATTAATAAATATTATTTGGGTATTTTTAATTTTATTATTAATTATTTAAATATTTTTTATTTATTTTTAATTTATGTTATTAATATAATTATATTTATTAAATTATTATAAATTTATATTATGTACAAGTTTTTGTGATTTTTAAGTTTATATATGTACTTGAAAATTATTCATATATTAATAATTTTTACTTGTACATAATTTAAATTTATAATAATTTAATAAATATAATTATATTAATAACATAAATTAAAAATAATATAAATAAAAAATATTTAAATAATTAATAATACAATTAATTAATAATTTTAACTTCTAAATATAAATTATAAATAAATTTAATAAATTTTATTAATTAATTAAAATTAAATAGATAATATATTCTTTCCACCATAAAGTTGTATTTTCTTTTTAAATTTATAAATTAATAATTTATTTATAATTTATATTTAGAAGTTAATTTATATTATTTAGCATTTATTAATTAAATTTAAAATCACAAAACTGTAATTAATAAATGCTAAGTAATGATCACGTCAGTGAATTTTTCGGCTGCATAAATGTTGCCTTTGTTTTTTAAATAAAAATAAATTTCAATTTAAATCGATGCACACTAGTAAGGAATGTTTGGTAGGCACGGACAGTTTGGCAGACACGCATGGTTTGGCAGGCACAGACGATTTGACAGGTACTGGCTAATAGGACCGGTGCAAATATTCGACTATTTAGCCAGTGCCAAGGAGCTGCCAAGTCTTCCAATCCGTATGTATACAAGTTGTCAGAGCCACGGGTGAGAGTTAGGGCTAAGATGGACGAAATGAAAGGGCAACGTCTAAATCTTAAACTAAAACGCATATCTTACCAAGGGGGACACTTACCTTTTTTTTTCAAACTTTCCTTGTATATTTTACGTGTTTTAGATTACCATTTATCCAATACCCTTCCGGAATGCCTATAGGGGGCTAAAATGTATTAGATTAGACAATTTATTTCTATTTTTTCAATAAATTAAAATTCATAATACAATGATTTTTAATTTAATTAATAAATTCAGATAAATTTTCAGGTATATTTTGACTACATTGCATGCCACTTTATCTCTCATTTTTCCTTAATTTTGATTTATAACATTTTTTCTTAAATAGATAAAATAATTATGTTTTTTTCTCAAAATATTTATATAATAATATAATTTTTTAAATTATGAACAATTTAAAAAAATATAATTTCTTATTTCACATTATAATTGATACTTTTATTTTTATATTTTAAAAAATTATTTCCAATTCAAAAAGTTAGTGTTTGTTTTTTTAAAGTTTATATCTAAATTTTTATATAGCCATTTTATTATTGATAAATTTTTATTATTATATCTTAGATTTACTATGATATCATAATATTATATTTGAATTTTTTAAATATTTAATATAATGATATATTAAATATAAATTATCGAATCTATTTGGTTTGTGGGTGATTGCATACACCCCTAGGAGGACTAGTCCGCCTTCACTCACCCCTTCCTCTCCCCAACTTGGTAGTTGGTAAGACCAAGGTAAGAATAGGTAAGGAGTTGGGCAAAGTCACAAAACCTAAGCTTAATGATATGAGTACATGGTTGAGATACCTCCTAGGATAACACACACACACACACACACACACGTGTGTGTGCATATTAAAATGTAAAATTATAGTATTCAAAATTTATTATATAATATATCATGTTATAACATATTGAATTATTAATTTTTTGTCCTGCTTTGCAACTCTCGCTGATTCAAATTTCAAACCCTACAACCTCCCACAGTGTTTGGTGGAGGGGGGCCATGTTCCCCTGCCTAAGGAACCTCTTCCTAATATTGCACATGTGTCACCCAATGAGGGCCCTGTGGACAAGGTGGATGGTCATTTTGCGGTCGCCCTTGAATCCAATCAAGGATACAATGACAACATTCTTGTGGATTGTTTTTTCCTTCAGAATTACCATAGATATGGTTAGGAAATGGACATCACTAAAATGAAAGTTGAAAGGGAGTGACATGATTAGTAGCTTTCTTGGTACTCTATTCTTGTTCAAATTTATTGCAGTGGACGGTTGGTGATCATTTTGGGGTCATGGGCTTATGGGAAGCATTATCTCTCACCCTACAAGAGGAAATCGAGTTTTGATCTTGTAGGGAGCTTAAGCAAGATGGTGACTATGTGTGTTTGCATGTCTTGACTCCCATTGGAGTTTTAGGATGAGTAGATTTTCAGATGGATTGGAAGTACATTTGGTCATTATGTCTCTACAAATGATGTGACCAAAGAGAAATATAGGTTAGCCTTCTCACTTCTGTGTGAAAGTTGTTTTTAAAGACTCTTCCCAATTTTGTCACTCTATAATGTAAGTTGGGTAAATGGACCCACACATTGGTCTATGAAAATGTAATAATATATTGTAAAAAATATTCCAAAATAGGACATTTAATAGATAAGCATAGAACATTAACCCCACACAGAAACCTTTGAAATAGAAGGAGATTTGCACTTTGAGGGGTGCAACTATGATTTCTTATTCTGGCAAGGAAGCATCGAATGCAGAAAAAAATGAGTACCCATTTATTGAAGGGATTCTAAAGTTGATAGAAAATCCCAATAAGACAATATAGGGGGGTCAAACAGTTAATACCCCTAAAAGGGAATCCCTACTAGGGGAAAGGGAAATTCCCCATCCTACTATTCTAAGAAAGTCTATAAGGTGTTATGGGAGGTCCTTATGCCTACCACTCTAGGAAAATACCAAATTGGAGAGGAATGTGGAACACCTAAACACCTATTTACGGATTTCATGTCCCTATCCTCACTTTATAAGATTTCCCCATTAGGTTCTTCTACAAGTGGTTATCCTCAAATGGATGATGAAGGTTGGATGACTCAAAAGTGGAAGAATCTAGAAATAAGAGGATTAGTGTGGATCTAGAGCCTAAGAGTGGAGGTCCATCACAAAGACTCACTAGGCACAAGGAAATTGTAAGGAAACTCACCAATGGAACACAAAAGACCTTAGACTCAACAACCAAAGATAAACAATGAGGTTCCTCTCACGGAACATGATGGCTTGAACAATTCCCAAAAATAATATTCCCTAAGGAAATGTACTTTTCAGAATATGATTGATATTTTGTTGTTAGAAGAAGCTAAGATGATAGAGTACACTCCTTTAGTACTATTTTGGGAAGTATTTATCTGGGCTCCTACTTCTTTATAAATAATTCTAATGGAGCTTTTGGGGGAGATGTTACCATGTGGGATCCAACGAAGGTGGGAGATGTTCTTATTTCTTCCTCAACTAGTTTCTTTATAGTTAAATTGACTTCGTAAAGGGATTCTTGGTTCCTTGTTAATAAATGCTCATGTTCCTACCTCCCGATCAAGTTAAAAGTGATGTGTATGTGATTTTTGTTGTCATTAATGGCTGACATTGATGTCAGCATATCTACCTAGTTGATGAGGTTCGAATTGTGGTATACCAGTAATTCTAGTTAATGAGGATTTTTGTTTTGGTGGAATGTGCATGGGAGAGCATGCTGGGATGATCTATCTTTTACCATGCTTGTCTCGGTCCCATTTATGGTGTTATGTGCTAAAATTTAAACTTTTAGGTCAAGACTGATCTGGTTATTGGTTAAAGAGTTTCAATGTTACCATTTTTATTGTAACATATACTTTCCTATTCGTCGGCTCTAAATGTCATGAAGAATGTGAAGCATGTTAATCTGAGAAAGGAGGTATTGTGTGGTCCATGTTTCATTCCTTGCCACTGTAGGAATGATTCAATGCGACCTATTTAAATTGTGAACATTAGGCCAACTTGGATTTTATATGAATCAATATATATAAAAGATGATTTTGTTTAATATGTATGCATGCGAGCGTGTGAAGATGAAAAATAACTGAGAAAATTTTACTCTTTGTGTGAGTGTGTGTTATAAAAGGAAACAAACAGGTTTTAGTTACTTTTGTGGTGGATTTGTTGATATCATTATTATTTTTTTGCAGTTAGCGAGTTTCCATAGGAAATGAGCCTCTTGTATTGGTAGTTAGTCATTAGACATGATAGTTGTTTTGTATTCAGAGAAGTGAGCCGAATCCGTATTCCTTTTTAAACCCACAGTTCATATTCCTTATTATATGCAACTAACTCCCACTATTTCTTTTGGCTTTTTTTTACATGCGATGGTGAGAACGTGGAGTTTTTGGTCAAGCTGGTAGGGGTTTAATGCCACTATTAAAATGACCTAATCTACTCTGATTTTATTTATATAAATTACTTACAACCACAAAAATAATAGAAAACTTACAAATAGTAAAATATCAAGACACGGAGAACATTTTGTAATAAAAGTACTCCAAATAAATCAGTATCTATTATTTTAGCCTGAGGCAAATGAGAATTTATTTAAAACATTGATTTTTCTTCGAGAAAGCCTAGATTCAGCCCCATACAAACCGGTCTTATAAATTAAAGATTTTGATTCTAGTAAGACACTCGCAAAAGTTAAGCTATCTTACTCGAAAAATACAGTAAAGTTTCTCAAAACTCAAAATGACTTTGAATGAAAAATACAGTTCAAAATTTTTTTGTTAAAACATAGTAAATTCGAAAGAGGAAATCTCGTGACCCTGCCAAAAACTCCAGACGCAAGGAAAGAAAATCTGGGAAAAAACTGAATGAACCACCAAACGCGGTGTACGCAAATACATATCTCCTCGGTTTAGAAAAAAAGATAGAGGTAGTACGAGCCAAAATGTCTTTTCCACTACCCTGCCTTTCTAGCTTCTTTACTGCCACTTCTGCTTGTTACGACGTCTAAGAATAATGGTGAAGCATTTTGTAACTGCTCAATATTATTCATAGGATAATACACATAATATTGAACACCTCACTACACATATCCGTTTCTATTTGTATTCCTGACGATGCATTTACTCTTCAAGCTATTTTCACCTTATTTTACATGAAATAGCGATGGCGTGGATAGTCAATAGTCAATTGTAAAGCTGGCAGCAAAATGTGAAAGTTTTCTTGTTTCTTACACCATTTTTTGGATGATCTCACATAGGAAGTTGATGCCACTGTAGTTTACATTTTGACAACTTTTATGGCAATTGAATTATCATTCTTTTAATAATATATTTATATTTAAATTTTCAATAAAATTATATTTAGCTGGATAAATTTAACTTTTATATATATATATATATATATATATATATGTCGAGAGTAATCTTTCTGAGGTGTCTATTGCATCTTGTAATTTAAAGAAAATAGGCGCCTCGAGAAGGATCACTCTTGGCGTATTATATATATATATATATATATATATATATATATATATATATATATAAGCTAGTGGCAGTCGCAGTGCAACATAGTAGACATTTTAGGAATTGTAACATTTATGCACTGCGACTGCCACTAGCTTATATATATATATATATATATATATATATATATATATATATATATATATATATATATATATATATATATATATAAAATTAGGTTTAATGTTGTAAAATAAAAAAAATAGTATATATATAGTTATAAATTATAAATTATTAAAATTATTTGAAATCGGGTAAGAGTTAGGGTTAGTAGGACATTTTACGTTATGACTTAGGGTTCGGGTAAGAGTTATGGTTAGGGTTAGGGATAGGGTGAGAGTTAGGGTTAGTAAGATATTTTACAGTATGAGTTAGGGTTTGAGTAAGAGTTAGGCTTAGGGTTAGGGTTAAGGATAGGGTGAGAGTTAGGGTTAGCAGGAAATTTTAGCGTATGAGTTAGGGTTCGAGTAAGAGTTGTAATTAGGGTTAGGGTTAGGGATAGGGTGAGATTAATGATGTGGTTAGGGATATGATGTTAGGTTTAGAATTATGATTACTATCATATTTAGTGTAACATTAAGGTTTAAGATTAGGGTAAGGGAATAGGATTAGGGTTACATTTTAGGAATTGTAATGTTTATGTATATATATGGTTATAAATAATAAATTATTAAAATTATTTGAAACTGGGTAAGAGTTAGGGTTTAGTAGGTCATTTTATGTTATGATGTAGGCTTCGCATAAGAGTTAGTGGTAGGGTTAGGGTTATCGATATGGTGAGAGTTTAGGCTAATAGGATATGTAATGTTATGATTTATGCAAAAAAGTAAGAGTACGTTATAGTTAGGGTTAGGGTTACCATTAGAGTTATGATTAGTATTATATTTAGTTATTTCATGACTGTTAATTGTGGGTTAATGATGTGATGCGCAATATTATGTTTGGATTAGTATTAGGGTTTAAATAAAAAAATAGTATATATATATTTTAAAATGATAAATTATTATAATAAGTTGACATCGGGTAAGAGTTAGGGTTTAGTAGGCCATTTTATGTTATGACTTACAGTTTGAGTAAGAGTTAGTGGTAGGGTTAGGGTTATCGATAAGGTGAGACTTTAGGTTAATAGGATATTTAACGTTATGATTTATGCAAAAAAAGTAAGAGTATGTTACAGCTAGGGTTAGGGTTACGATTAGAGTTATGATTAGTATTATATTTAGTTATTTCATGAGGTTAATCATGGGTTAATGATGTGATGCA
The DNA here is from genome assembly GCA_027943335.1 of Chamaecyparis obtusa. NCBI lineage: Eukaryota > Viridiplantae > Streptophyta > Pinopsida > Cupressales > Cupressaceae > Chamaecyparis > Chamaecyparis obtusa. Next base: position 425,334 of record BSBK01002104.1, read on the forward strand.
CAATGTTAAGTTTGGATTGGTATTAGGGTTAAAATAAAAAAATAGTATATATATTTTAAAATGATAAATTATTATAATAAGTTGACATCAGATAAGAGTTACGGTTTAGTAGGTCATTTTATGTTATAACTTAGGGTTCAAGTAAGAGTTAGTGGTAGGGTTAGGGTTATCGATAGGGCAAGAGTTCAGGTTAATAGGATATTTAATATTATGATTTATGCTTGAAGTAAGTGTACGTTACAGTTAGGGTTAGGGTTATGATCAGAGTTATGATTAGTATTACATTTAGTTATTTCATGAGGGTTAATCGTGGGTTAATGATGTGATGCACAATGTTATGTTTGGATTAGTATTAGGGTTAAAATAAAAAAATAGTATATATATATTTTAAAATGATAAATTATTATAATAAGTTGACATCAGATAAGAGTTAGGGTTTAGTAGGTCATTTTATGTTATGACTTAGGGTTCAAGTAAGAATTAGTGGTAGGGTTAGGGTTATCGATAGGGTGAGAATTTAGGTTAATAGGATATTTAACATTACGATTTATGCTTGAAGTAAGAGTACATTACAATTAGGGTTAGGGTTACGATTAGAGTTATGATTAGTATTATATTTAGTTATTTCATGAGGGTTAATCATGGGTTAATGATGTGATGCACAATGTTAAGTTTGGATTAGTATTAGGGTTAAAATAAAAAAATAGTATATATATTTTAAAATGATAAATTATTATAATAAGTTGACATCGGATAAGAGTTAGGGTTTAGTAGGTCATTTTATGTTATGACTTAGGGTTCAAGTAAGAGTTAGTGGTAGGGTTAGGGTTATCGATAGGGTGAGAGTTCAGGTTAATAGGATATTTAACATTATGATTTATGCTTGAAGTAAGAGTACATTATAGTTAGGGTTACAATTAGAGTTATGATTAGCATTATATTTAGTTATTTCATGAGGGTTAATCATGGGTTAATGATGTGATGCACAATGTTAAGTTTGGATTAGTATTAGGGTTAAAATAAAAAAATAGTATATATATTTTAAAATGATAAATTATTATAATAAGTTGACATCGAGTAAGAGTTAGGGTTTAGTAGGCCATTTTATGTTATGACTTATGGTTTGAGTAAGAGTTAGTGGTAGGGTTAGGGTTATCGATAGTGCAAGAGTTCAGGTTAATATGATATTTAACATTATGATTTATGCAAAAAAAGTAAGAGTACATTACAACTAGGGTTAGGGTTATGATTAGAGTTATGATTAGTATTATATTTAGTTATTTAATGAGGGTTAATCATGGGTTAATGATATGATGCACAATGTTAAGTTTGGATTAGTATTAGGGTTAAAATAAAAAAATAGTATATATATTTTAAAATGATAAATTATTATAATAAGTTGACATCGGATAAGAGTTAGGGTTTGTAATACCCCAAAAATGGGCTATATGTTCATTAACCTCCTATATCAACAAATTGAACAAAATTGACATCGAAGTCCTAACCAAAGGCACATCCAAACATCATTGAATCCTAATTGATTATCCTAAATTTTGCATCGGGGAATATTCCTAGCAATATTCCTAATTATCTTAATTATCTTTAATTTAATGATTATTTGGCGATAAATCTTATTTATCCTAAAGTTTGATTAATTGAATATTTTGAATATTTAATTAATTAGATTTAATTTGGCCACTTAATTATTAAGTTGAATTTAATTACATTTATTCCTAAATTGTATTATTTAAATTTGACAATAAATCAAACTTCCTATCATTAATTGATTAAATTCTTATTTAATTAATTAAAGCAAGTTGTCATATTTAATGATATTATTTTTGAATAAATGATTGATTAACCCATAAATCAGTTGTTTTAATTTTCAAATCAGTTAAGTTGAGAATAAATCACTTTATTTATTTATTAATTCATAATTAAATATGTGCACAATCAAAGAGCAGTTAAACTCTAAATCAGAAAATCAATGCAAATTATTGGCTTTTTGGAACTTAACATCATTTTTGAGTTCAAAAGTTGATCTAAACTTCTAATTTGAGTTAAAAATCTATTTTTGCATGATTTGCACAATTTTTGTGAATTAATTATCTTTTTTTTTTGATTACTCAAAAATCAACTTGAGTTTATCAATAGTGATTTATGGCTTTTTTTCATGCACCTCCAAAGCCCTGCATTTCTATAAAATCAAGGCTTAGCTCTTCATATCTCATCTCATAATTTTGCAAGTTTACTCTGTCAAAATCATCCATGAATTTGCATCCTCACGCTGTCGAATTGGAGATTGAAGAATTATCTTTGTGAATCCAAGCCATTGTGAGATCATTCTTGTTTTTGAGCATTGCATATCATTTAGAATTCATCTTAGATCAATTCATAGCATATCAATTTCATTTAGCATAGATTCATATTAGTTTTTTGTATCATTGTTAGGTTTCATATCAGATTCATATCATTCATAATTGCATAGAAAATCCAAGAAAATAGATTAACTTGCATTCAATTCATATCTAGAATTTGCATTTAAATCCTTCATTTAGGTGTCATCAAGGTTACTGATCTCGATTACAATCTGAGAACATCATACTCACACCTATTAGAAGGCAGTAAATCACCTGGTTAGTTTAGCTTTCAATTCATTGCAGATTTCATTTTTGCTAACCTCTAATGATTTACTGAAGTGTTGTGTCTACAGATCAATTACAAAATTCACACACACATTTCTGGTGCCCACCGTGGGGCCCTGAAATGGGTTTCCCTTCATTTCTATCAATCTTCTATCATTTCTCTATCAAAACTCCCCTGTTGCTACCTGTTTTGGTGGTATTCTCAGCAGGACATTATTTTTTGTTTCTTTTTTGCCTGCAAAAAAAGATTTTTTTTTTGGCACTTTTTCTATCAAAATTGTGATTTTTATTTTCTGTCTGTACAAATTTCGTATGAGTTTTGTCAGAAACTCGTACTAGGAGATACCCACTATCGTACGATAGTTTATTTGATTGAGGATCATACCAGCAGAAACAAAGTGTCGTTTAGAAGTTCAACTGTTGTATGATCAGACACCCATTGTCGTATGAGTTTTTAGACTGTTGTATCATCGGACACCCAGTGTCGTATGAGTTTTCAAATTGTCGTATGATTGGATACCCACTTTCGTACGATTTTTGGTGCCAGGTTCAATTATCGTTTCATTTTTCTAGGCAGTTTGTCAGATTTGATTTTCAGATTTAGACTAACAGCTAATCTTAACAATTGGAATTCTCTATTTTTGATTGACTCCTGCTGGTTTTGATTGGAAAAAGTGCAAGAATTGCTAAAAATAGGTAAAAATCTACTAAGCATGTTGTGAGGAATTCAGGCAATCTTCTCAGCTGATAAGACTTTGATTTTGGACTTAAAACGAACATCTCATGTGTCTAGCTTGAGTGACTTTTATTGCTTTCCTATCACAAACTTCATTTGGGCTATAAAAATGAACATAGTTTGCTTTCAGCATCTTTGTTACACATAGTAATTAGGTCTCATGGACACTATTTGTGGATCTTGAGAGAGGGGGTTTCCAGCAAAACTCTTCTCAATGAAGGATCCCTTGTAGGTGGGGAGGATACTTTGAGAGTCTCACGTTCTACTAGATCGCTGTGTCTTCAACTTTTGATTGAGGCATTCTCTCTCTGGAGAGGTTGGTAGATCACAAGGGGTTGACATCATAGATATTTGTGAGATAATCTTAGTCGTAGCATGTTAGATTTATCTATCTACTTTGTTTGGGTTAAAGGTGAAAAGGCTAGAGGATTATGCTCTACTCCCTTTTTGGGTAGTATCAGAAACTCAAATCCTTGAATCTAGAACTAGTCCCCATGTGGTATATTTTGTGAGTCACCTTTAGAGAGGGTTAACCGTAGTGGACATTCCCTGAATTGGGCCAACCACATTGAGGGAACCTCAAGCAGTAATAGCCATTTTTGCCATGGTAGTGATAGCCGCTATATAAATGTCCTTATGGAAGAAATCTTCATGGGTATGGTTCATTGTTGGGTTGTTAGATCTCCCTAGCAGCTCTTGATTGATTAAATTCTTAGACTGTGTCAAAACCTTGGTGCGCTGGGATTGGAGTTCACCCCTTTGGATCATAAAAGTTGCAGAGTCAGACCATTACTAAAAACCCTAGCGAGGCCAAATTTTCATTTTCTAGGAATATGTGCATTATTGAAAAACTTTTTGGAACATACACAATTAGCACTTTTAGGGATTAGCACAAATTCAGTCACTTCATTGGTCATGCACAAGGTTTCTTTTGCCCTTGTTCATTATTTTTAGATGTGCTTGAAATCACTTGCTTGCTATTCTACGTGCTTTCTTATCTACTTGGCTACTAAAAATGAACAAATCTAGTATAATCTTCAAATCTAGACAGCACTATTTGCAAACAATCCGAAACTGAAAACCCTAAATTTGCAAAATGTGAAGTGAAATTGCTTTCTGGAGTTAAAATTCATCTCAGGAGGTCTGAAAGTCATACAAGTTTGTCAACTATCATTTTAGAACTACCCAACTGTCGTATGATAAAGAACCCAGTGTCGTACGAGTCTTACTACCAGAAAATTCAAAAATTCAAATCCTGCTAGCAACTATCGTGCAACTTTTTGCAACTATCATACGAGTTTTTCAACTATCATTTCATAGCCTACCCACTGTCATATGAGTCTCTAGAAAGTCATTTGGGAAAATTTGGAAAAAGTGTCAAAAAGTTGTCAGAATTGTCAAATACCCAGCTTTTTTGGCCTAGTTCCATAATCTGTCATACAAATCACTGTGTCAGGAACAAAGCAGTAGCCATTGAGAATTAGTACACATGTCTCACAGAATCAGTACACATGAGGAAGAAACTCTAATCACCACTATGATGAAACAGATGCACGCTATGCAAGTCAAGCTTAACAAACTTGAGAAAGAAAAGGAACCTAAAGAGTTCTCCATGGAAGCTCTATGCCTTTTTCCATTTGATAAAGACTTGTACATGTCACCATGCCCCTGAATAGAATTTGAGCAATGTGATAACCCTTATGATACCTCTTCCACAGAGAGTGACATGCCCATCTTTGAAGACTATGATGACTATGATGATAGACAATGTAATGATACCTATGACACCTCTGTTCCTAAGAATCCTCCTTGTCATGTGTTCCTGCTTACTACAAATGGGCCATCACATTGGATAGATCATGAGGGTGATCCATATGATTCTGGTTTTGAAAGAGACTTTGATGACTTCTGTGAACAATACCTAGATGACATGTCTACTTCACTTGAGGAAGAGAAAGTTTTTCATGCTAATTACAAAAGTAAATACTATAAGAATCTCTCCTCTAAGAACTCTCAGGCTGAAAATAAAGATTACACTCTCAAGCAAGATCATGTTAATGTTGGACCTTTGTCTTGTGATGGTTCCCTTCCATCCCCTACTTCCTCTAATACCCATACATTTTCTAAAGCTTCCAAGTCTTTTAAATCTTTCATAGAACCTTCATCTAACACAAGCCCTGATACTTTTCATACGGTTCCCTATAGTTATCCTCCATGGCTACCTCTTAAAGAAACTCAAACTAACCTTCACTTGGCTACAAATACTTTCAATAATGCTAAACCTAAAGAGCCTAAGCCTTCATATGCTATAATTCCTACTTCAGCTAGTCCTCCACCATCTCTTCCAAAGTCTTCCATACAATCCCAACATGCTTCCTTGTCCTTAGAAGTGGCTCCATGTCAAGAGGACTCTAGAAATGATAAAGACAAGAACATAAAGAAAGATCAAGATCAAGAACCCTCCATGTCATCCAATCTTTTTCATGATGTCTCTTATCCATTCCATGGTTCTTTTGATCCCATACACCCTTTTTCATGCATTCCACCATGTCTTAAGTCTTCTCCTAAGCAAGATCAAGCTACTACTTACACTGTTGAGCTTATTGACAATCAAAATAACCTTACTACACTTGCACTTTCCAAAGATGATACTCCATTAAGGTTGGTAAAAATGGTGTTGTTACTTCCAATGTTAAGCCTATTGAAAATCAAGAGAACAATTGTTTGCTTATGCTATCCAAAGATCCTTGTCAAGATCAAAGTCTTCCATCTTCTTGTTCTACCACTCCATGTTCACTTCCACTTTCTACTCTTCCTAAGTCTTTGTAAGCTTTGAACAATCCTATCAAAGAATGTGCTCCTATTTAAGATGTTCACAATCCTATTGAAAATCCTAATGCTCACTCTAAAGATGCTGATGTCCTTGGTTGTCATATAGATGTTGATGAACTTATTGATTATCCTTTTACGTCTTCCACATCCATCCTTGGACCTCCTCCACCAAAATTAAGGGCTTCACGTATACCTTCCATCTTGGGTCCTTATGTCCCTTCACTTTCCCCTCCTAACTCTCCTAATTTTCCATCCATCTTGGGTCCTTACATACCTCCATCTCCCATCTTTCCTCAAGATCAACATAGATGCATACCCTTGAATCCTTTTCATCCACCCACCCATCTAAACCAGTCATATCCTCCTTCTTCTTCCACAAGTTCCAAGTTCTTTGGAAGTAACTTGAATGTTCAATACAAAAAAAAGAAGAAATACAAGAATCCATCAAAAAAAGAAGATCACCATGTCTCCTCTAATTGACATGGAGGCATAAAGTCGAAAGAGATATCTAAGAAAAAAACTACAAGACAAGTATGGGTTCCAAAATCTATCATTAAAGATATTCTCTCTAGATCATCAAAAGGAAATGAAAATCCTATGGCTATATGGATTCCAAAGTCTCTCTTGAAAGAGTCTGGTGTTGAGATAAAAGTGAAGTTGACATTCAAGCTTCCAAAGACTTCCACTTCATCTTCTTCCAAAAACATTCTTCCATTCGATGCACCTAAACCACAACCTCTACTATCCATTCACCATATTCCTTCATTCACATTTTCTCCATCCTCTCGCCACCCTTCAAGGTGTGTGTTGATGTTGATCTTTCCTTCCTTTCCATCTACCCTTTGGCAATCCTTCCATTCATTATCCTTCAGCCTTCTATCCTTTTTCCTCACTTGCCTATTCCTCCTATCTTCCAACCTCACTCGCTTTACATAAAACCTTATCCTCCATTTTTCTCTTCCATCCCCCTTTCCCTATCAGCATCTTTGAGCATATCATTTTGAATCCTTGGAATATCATGGTTTATCCTTTCAAGGAGCATTATCTAACAAGCTTGCCTTCTTCCAAAAAAAGAAATGAGAAAAAATTGAAAATGTACCATGGTGAAAACCTGGAAACAAGCACCTTGGTAGAAAAAGTAAAGAGAAATAAATTCATCCTATGGTGAAAACCACTCCCTTGTGGCACCTTGGATAAGTACCATGATGAAAACTTGGCAATCAGGGATCATGCATAGTTCTTCTACATATTTCATCAATTCCATCTTCTCTCTTTGATCTTGACAATGTTGATCTATACATGAACATTTGGCTATTTTGTGAGCTATCTTACGATGATCTTGCTTTCATTTCATTCATGTTTAGCCTTCATGTCTATCTTCCTCCATTCATTTTTGCCTATCGCTATCCTTTTCCCCTTTGGTCTTGATCTAAAAGAAAAAAAAAAAGAAAGAAAGAGTGAAACATGGTGCTATGAAGCCTCTTGAAATGTCTACTCCTTTGGACTGCATTCTTTCCCGCTATTGCATTATGATTTTGTGACTTATCCTATGATGGCCTTTCATTGCTTGTCCAAATGTGCTTTACATGAAAATTTTTCCCTAGCTTGGATATTCTTGGGGAGTTTTCCCTTGAGGATTTCTTCCCTTCATTCTCATTCATTCTCTTATCTTCCATCTCATCCACTAGCTTGCTAATCCCTCTTGTTCTCCACCTTGCTAGACATTAGGACTGGATGATATGATCTTGCTTGGGAGTTTGCAATGGAGACAGATTCAATCAAGTTTGCTAAGAACTATCAAAGGTGCCAAGTGCATGGTAACTTAATTCATGGTCCAGAGAAATATCTGATTCCCTTTATTACACAATGGCCTTTTCACCAATGGGCATTTGATCTTATAGGATCCATACATCCTCATTCTTCTAATGGGTGTACCCATATAATCATAGCTACAAATTATTTTACAAAATGGGTAGAAGCAGTTCCCTTAACACAAGCAACTGGAAAACAAATATCTATGTTTATCATGAACTATATCATATATAGATATGGGATCCCTCATTCCACAGTCATAGATAATGGTGGATAATTCAAGAACAAAGACTTAGACGATCTATGTGCCAAATTCAAGATTACACAACATTGGTCTTCTATCTACTATCCTCAAGGGAATGGACAAGTCGAGGCTTCAAACAAGAATCTCTTGAAAATCTTGCATCGTACAGTGAACAAAATAGGAAGAGACTAGCATATCATGATCAATCCAGCTCTCTGGGCCTATAGAACAAGTATCAGAATGCCCATAGGGGCTACACCTTTCACTTTAGTCTATGGGTCTGAAGCAGTACTACCTATTGAGGTTGAAATCCCATCGCTAAGAATCAAAATGCATGGTCTAGTAACTGATGATGACTACAGAGTGTCTAGGTTGCAAGAACTTGAACTATTAGATGAGCATAGACAAGCAGTGTATGATCATCTCAGAGTGTATCAGAAAAGAATTTTTAGAGGCTACAACAAGAAAGTTAGACACAGAGAATTTCAGGTTGGCGATCTAGTCTTGAGAAAGAATCCTAAAAATCAATCACATCGAGAATGCAAGGGGAAGTTTGAACCTAACTGGTTGGGTCCCTTTGTTATCACTGCTACTTTTGGCTCTAGTGCCTATCAACTCTAAATGACTAAAGGAGAACAGCTCCGAGAACCAATCAATGTTCTCCATTTGAAGAAATTCTACGCCTAAGGCATTCAGTCTATGGTAAAATGTCCTGAAAAAATCTTAAAAATTGGAAAAAATCCTGAAAAAATGAACATCTTGGTGAAAACCTAGCAATAGGTGCCTTGATGATTCACAAAAAAATAAAAAAATATCAAAAGTACAAAAAAAAATAAAAAAATGAGAAATAGAAAAAGTGCCTTGGTGAAAACCTGGAAATAGGCACCTTGAGATGAAACCTAACATGAAGGTCTCTTCACAGAATCGCAAGCAGTTTCCATCCTGGGTTAGACATCCTTTTTGACATAAGACTGAGTACTTGTCTTCATTAACCTGCAAAACATATCATGTGTATCGTTGCATTTACATCCCATATCATTAACATTTTTTGCATTACATTACATCCAGTGCATAAGCATAACTCATACATACCTCTTTTCATAATCGAATACATATGCATAACATGCATACATGTGAAAGAAATCATTGCATTGCATTGATCCATACATACATTCTACACTACTCATAGCATAAACATCACATGATATTATCATAAATCAAAACATGACAAGTACAAATGAAGTCACAACCAAAAATATCGATCTCATATATATCATAAACTTGAAATGTGTCAGGGGTGCACTACTGGCATAGTGTCAAAAAGAATGAGCTCCAGAGAGCTATGAGAGTCAACAGTATATCAATGATCAAATAGAACATAGTATATCAAAACATAAGAGCAAGAATCAACTATCGACATGCTCCTCTGCATCTGGTGGAGGAGGAGGTGGTGCATCTAGAATAACCTCTACCCTAGGTGCCCTAGCTCCCTCTGATGCTACCATATAATCTGAATACGTGGGTACTCTCTGTGCAGCAGGGACAACAACATAATATGTAGACACATAGTAGGAAGCCCATGAGGTCTGATGGGTCACCTCTATCTGTAATCTCTGAACCTTCGACCGAAGCTCTGCACGAAGCTCTGTACATTGTCTATCAGCCTCTAGATATCTCTCCTCCCATCTTGCACTACGTACCTTCAGGTCCCTGAACTGAATTATGAACCATCTAATGATCTCCTATGATGTGAGTGGAACACTAGGCTCATCCTTAGCTTCTGGCATATCTATATCTAGCTGTGCTGGCTGCTCTACCTACTGATCTGAGATACCTGCTCTCTGCACCTTACGACGTCTAACCTCTGCACCTAGATCAAATGGGGCATCTGCACCTGTATCACCTATATCAGTGCCACCACCAACAACCTACTCAGTTTCTAATACCTCATCTGTAGAACCAACACCACCTAGTGTGCCGCTCTCTCCCCTGGTCCGTCTCTGTAATCCTATGGGTCTCACTGCTATGGAAGTAGTGGGCTGAGGGGTCTCATTTGTAGTGCTGGTCTCTATGGTGGCACCATAGCTCTGGGTCTAGGTGCTATAGGCTGCACTACCTGGGGTCTCAGACCGGGTCTCATAGGAGCACCTATCATGTCCATCACCTCCTCCATGGAGGGTATCAACTCAGTGGGATCAAAGAATCTGTAAATGGGGTGATCTGCCTGCCATGAAATGAATCCATCTGTGACCCCTGCATCAACAACCTGTGGAAGGTAAGCCCAGTCTCTCCCAATAATACCACTATACTCATCTGAGCATAAAGAATAAGTGAGCCTCTGTGTCCATCCGAGCCCAATCTCACTAACAATGCAGGCATATGTAGTGTACTCCCGGGGGGCATCCTGTATGCGTCCATACTAACGCCAAAATCTAGTGATGAGAAATCTCTCCAAAATAGTGGAAGACCAAACAATGAGTACCCAACTCTGGAAAAGAAAGCTAAACTGCTCCCTCGCAGTAGGCCAGGCCTCTATCTGCAAGGTCTCCATACTACATATGTCATATCATCCAAGCATCATCTAAAATACTCAGTATGGCCCATGCGGACCTGTGTGACATAACTAGCATGTACCTTTATCACTGGTTCCTGTGGCTGCTGCTGTGTCTGGAAAATCGGTCTCAAAACTGGGATATGCTCCCATGCCCATATCTGTAATACAAGAGCTCTAGAAGAAAAACTCTTGCTATCCTAATACATGATCTCATGCATCTCTGAAAACATGTGTGCCAAAAGACACTGACCCCAGGCAAGCTCAGTGGGAGTCACCATAAGAAGTGCTACCATCGGAGCCCATCCCATTAAGAAACTATTCTGCTGACGGCTTGGCATGATAAGCTCACCAATCATCTCAGCAATAATGCACTCTAAGCAGTGCGTCTATCCATATCTCTGAACAAGGGTCTCCCAAGAAATGGACCTAGTCAGCTGTGTATCATCTCCAAACAGACGCTTAAAGGCATGAAGACCTATCTGCCTAGTACTCATGTACTCAGGGCACTGACTACTATGGAAAGGAATGTGTAATAGCCTGTACACATCCTTTGGAGTCACAATGATCTCTCCAGTCGGTAAGTGGAAAGTCTATGTCTCTGAATGGAATCTCTCAATAAGCACAGTCAAAAGGCCATGGTTTACCCTAATATCGGGTAAATGTATCAAGTACTCGAACCCACATGCAACAAGATGTACCCTCATAGGGTCCGGAAGCGAGACACATAATCTCTGGGTTGCTGGATATGAATGTCAAACATGTACATTTGGATATGTGACCTATATTATATAGAAACAAAGAATTCTATCAGAAACTAGGTTCAATAACAAGCCAATAGTGCAGAAATCAAATAGTTTGGTATTTCAGAAGGTAGGTTAAAAGGTCAGCTATCAGCCCAAGCAATCAGAAAAGTCAAAATTTTGACCTAAATATCAGTTTTGAGCTCACTATTTTTCATACGACAGTCCAAACTAGCACAGAAAGTCATACGACTTTCCATGAGAGCCCAAATGACAAACCATAGTGATACGACACGGGACACTTCATCGTATGAGTTTCAAGGGACCTGATGAAATGTTGTACAACTCATGGGTCCCTCTCATAAGACACTGGGCAGGTCATGAAATGACAAAGGAAATGAAATTCAAATGTTGTATGAGTCTAGGAGAGGACTCATAGGAGTTTTCATACATATAAAAATTAAAAAGCAAAATGCGTATGAAAAAATTCTAAAAGGCTATAAAACATGAAAAATTTGCATTTTTAGAGGGGCACAGAGGTCCACATACCGGATGTCCATACTGTCGGGGTCTTTGATGTCTCTGGCTGTGCTTAAATCGATGTGAACTCACAGGTACCTTTGGTTCTCACTGTTCTACCATTTTCTTGCTCAGAGGGCTCCATAAGATCTCCAAAGTCAAATGGTTGAAATGATTTGAAAATGACCCTTCGGGCCTTTATATAGCTTTTGACCTAATTTTCAAAAGTGCTCTATTTTTCATGAAAATTGCACCCTTGGCTAATTTCGACGTTCTAAATCCATTTTTGGGATCAAAATCAAAATCTGAGATCATTTATTATGTCAAAATCACAATTTACAATTTTTAGACCCAAGACGGTCTACTGCTTGTACATTTGACCTTCAATCATTTTTGAAATCTAGAATTCAACTTAACTGATTATCTTACATCAAACTATCAAAATTTCAACTTGGTCAACTATGGTCAACTTATGGTTTAACCTAGTCAAACTTGGTCTCCAAGACCTCTAAACGATACAGAACGCGTTCTCGAATGTGCACAACCACTTCTCAAATCAATTAACATGCTTCTAAACTATAATGTTGACATTTCTTATCAAATTTTGATTTTAATCCCGAAGGGGGCATGGTATGGCACATCATTCAAGTCTATAAATATAAATCAGTCTATCAATCCTTCCTTAGTAATCAAGACAACAACCATGTCTAGTTTTTGATTCATCAAAAGTCCTCATCGCTTGGGGCAAGTCTATCATCGCTTGGGGCATATCAGATCCATCAAGATCCATATCAATCTGGTACTCTCTTAATCTTGTAAACTGTATCAACTTTTCACAACCATTGGTTCATCAGTGTTCTTTCCTTGGTTCTTCGGTAACTGAAGGGTTCAGATGTTATACCAACGTGGTTCTTCTAAGACAATCGAGTCTGGAATTGGTCACTCACTTCTTCGCAATCCTAAGGTTTGGGATCAGGCATTTTGACACTTTTTTGCAATCATCAGTACATCATTGTTATAGTTAACATTATCTTTGGTCATTCAGGACCTAATATCTTCAAATCTTTCAATCATCATATCTTTGATTCAGTTTCATATCTTTATCATACACAAACTATCTTTGAACTACTGCGCTTCACACAGTAATTCAAAGAGGGGCAAAACGTAATACCCCAAAAATGGGCTATATGTTCATTAACCTCCTACATCCTCAAATCGAATGAAATCGACATCAAAGTCCTAACCTAAGGCACATCTGCACATTATCAAATTTAATTGATTTTATCCTAAATTCTGCATCGGGGAATATTCCTAGCAATATTCTTAATTATCTAATTATCTTTAATTTAATGATTATTTGGTGATAAATCTTATTTATCCTAAAAATTTGATTAATTGAATATTCTAAATATTTAATTAAATAGATTTAATCTTGCCACTTGATTATTAAGTTGAATTTAATTATATTTATTCCTAAGTATTATTATTTAAATTTGACAATAAATCAAAATTCCTATCATTAATTGATTAAATTTTTATTTAATTAATTAAAGCAAGTTGTCATATTTAATGATATTATCTTTGAATAAAAGTTTGAATAAATGATTGATTAACCCATAAATTAATTGTTTTAATTTTCAAATTAGTTAAGTTGAGAATAAATCACTTTATTTATTTATTAATTCATAATTATCCATGTGCACAATCAAAGAGTAGTTAAACCCCAAATTAGAAAATCAATGCAAGTTATTGACTTTTTGGAACTCAACATCATTTTTGAGTTTTAAAGTTGATCTAAACTTCTAATTTGAGTTAAAAAGCTATTTTTGCATGATTTGCATAATTTTTGTGAGCTAATTATCTTTTGTTTTTGATAACTCAAAAATCAACCTGAGTTTATCAATAGTGATTTATGGCTTTTTCCATGCACCTCCAAAGCCTTGAATTTCTATAAAATCAAGGCTTTAGCTCCTCATTTGAGATCCACGAATTTGCATCCTCATGCTGTCGAATTGGAGACTAAAGAATCATCTTTGCGAATCCAAGCCATTGTGAGATCATTCTTGTTTTTGAGCATTGCATATCATTTAGAATTCATAGAATATCAATTTCATCTAGCATAGATTCATATCAGATTTCTCATCATAATTGCATAGAAAATCCAAAAATATAGATTAATTTGCATCCATTTCATATCTAGATTTTGCATTCAATTCCTTCATTTAGGTGTCATCAATGTCACTGGTCTCGGTCTAATTTGAGAAGATCATACTCGCACCTATTAGAAGGCAGTCAATCACTTAGTTAGTTTAGTTTCCATTTCATTGCAGATTTTGATTTTGCTAATCTCTAATGTTTTACTTAAGTGTTGTGTCTATAGATTAGGTACAAAATTCACACAAATTTTTGGCACCCACCGCGGGGCCCTTAAACGGGTTTCCAATTCAATTCTATCAATTTTTATCTTTTTCTTCTTGATTTTTGTGCAAAACTATGATTTTTAATTTTTTGTCTATATAATTTTCATATGAGTTTCTAACAAAAGTTGTATCAGACTCTACCCAATGTCGTACGACATTCTATCAGATCGAGGATTGTATCAGGCTATACACACTATCATGTGAAAGTTCAACTGTCGTTTCATCAGACACCCAGTGTCATACAAGTTTTTGGAATATTGTCTGGGAATAGACCCACTGTTGTACGAGTTTCTGCACCAAGTTTCAATTGTCATTTCATTTTTCAGGGTAGTTTTTCAGATTTGATTTTCAGATTCGGACTAATAGCTAATCTTAACTATTGAAATTTGTTAGGAATAAGGTGTCTCAACCTTGGATAATTCCTATTCTTATTATTTGTTTTGTAAATGTATTTTTTGCAAATAATGTAATTAAGTGTGAGTGTACATGTCTAGTTGGCATGTTGATGTGTCACTCCACTTGATGTGTCAGCATCTTGTGCATAAGGAGATTATGACTGAAACGGTCATGACAGATTCCTATGATGCGTAAGAACTATTTAAGGAATGTGCTATGATAGGTGTAAGAGCATCTTATGACTTGGGCCTATTTGGGTGCCCAAGAAGAAGTGGTTGGTGTGTGTAAGAGAATATGCCAAAAATAGGCTGGTATGACAGATTCTCTTACACTTCTCTTGTGACCGTTATTTTTGGCAGATTCTATGACAAGCTGTCATAGTCTATTCTAGGGATGGATGCCTATTCTTGGGATTGCATGTAACAACTGTGTACATGTGGCTTTGTGCCTGGGTCTTGGTGGTTGTGCCCATTTTTGGGTCTAGAGGAGTCTATATATATTATGCTGCTCCTATGGGAGAGATATAACAAAGTTTAAGTCTTGTTGGCTTTGTCTCTCATTTCCTGAAAGAAGTTGCATTGCAAGTGTATTGTAATCTTTGAGTTGAAGATAATACATTGTGCAGGTTTTGGAGTGCTGGGGTTTTTTACCGAAAGGTTTTCCCCAGGGTATATCATTGTGTCATTCGCTATTTTTCTGTATGTATGGTATGTGGTTGCAATATCTTTGTTAAAGTAGTTAACGAATCTAAAATTGTAAGGATTTACAAGAATTTGCACAATACTCTCCTATAGAGATTAGCGTAGGAAGCTGTTTCCCCACCTGAGTTTCCTTACAAGTGGTATCAGAGCTTGATCAACTTTTGATCCTAGTTGTTGGGTAGGGTTTTTTGAGCTAATCTCAAGTTTGAGTGGGAGTTTTTTGCAGAGCATTCTAAATCTTATTTGCAAATTGAGATGGCAAGTTCATCATATGGAAGAATGGAGGTGGAGAAATTTAATGGCACTAATTTCGAGTTGTGGAAACTCAAGATGGAAGACATGTTGGAAGATCATGACCTATGGGAAGTGACTTCAAGTGCTACAAGACCAGCAACTATAGCTCAAGCAGATTGGGATATCAAAGACCGTAAAGCTAAGGGTCTCATAAGACTCTGTTTAACTGATGCAGTCCTTCTGAATGTTCTAGATGAGAAAACTGCAAATAGTTTATGGGAAAGACTTGCAGTCGTGTATCAGGCAAAATCTCTAGTGAACAAGTTGTTCTTGAGGAAGAAGTTGTACTCTCTGTGAATGGAGGAAGGTGGATCCTTAATGGATCATTCAAATGCATTTAATCTACTGGCTGCACAGTTGACATCAGCTAGTGTCAAGTTAGAGGAGGAGGATCGTTGCTACACACTTTTGTGTTCTTTACCAAATTCATGGGACCATCTTGTGATGGCTCTCAGAAGCACTTTAGTCACCTTAAAAATGGATGATGTGGTGTCTTCACTGCTATCAGAGGAGATGTGGAGAAAGGCTTCCGTTTCGGAAAAAGAAGCCCTTGCTGTTCATGGGAGATCCACTGAAAGAGGGAAGAAAAATGACAATAAGTCTGACAATAAAGGTAGATCCAAATCCTGTGGGAAGTCAAAGACTTCCAATAAGTCCAAGGCAAAATGTTGGAACTATGATAAATCTGGGCACTTCTGTAAAGACTGCAAAGAGCCGAAGAAGAAGAAGAAAGGTTCAGATTCAGCTTCAGAAAGATCTCAAGAAGATGGCCATGCATTCATCGTAGCTTTGGCAGCCCATGCATCTGATGATGTGTGGTTGGTTGACTCGGGTGCATCTTTTCACATGACCTCTCATCGAAACTGGTTCTCAAAATATGAAGAGTTCGATGGTGGAAAGGTGTACTTGGGTGATGATTCTCACCTAAAGATAGTTGGATGCGGAAGGGTCACTATCAAATTTCCTGATGGATGAGTAAAGGGAATCAATGAAGTTATGCACATTTCGGGTTTGGCACAAAACCTATTATCTGTAAGTATGCTGAATGATGTAGGTGTGCAAGTTGTTTTTTCGAAAGAAGGATGCAAGATGATGAGAGGATTGATAGTGCTTGCAAGGGGTACTAGGAGAGGTACCTTATTTTCAGCTAGATGCATGTATTCCTCTATGTAATAGTTCTTCATCCTCACCATCTGAACAAACAGTGAAGAAGTCTGTGGCTATTGGTTCTGATGGTAGTGCAAATACTTTGGAAGGTAAGCTTCCTGCAGAAAAGACAATGCTGTGGCATATGAGATTTGGCCACATTGGTGAAAAGGGTCTCAGAACCCTGAAAAATAAAAATCTTGTTGAGGGGTTAAATGATTGCAATCTCGAGTTTGACTTCTGCGAACACTATGTCTATGGTAAACAAAATCATGTTCAGTTTTACTCTAGTTCTTACAAATCTTCTGATGTTTTGAATCTTATTCATTCTGATGTATTTGGTCCTATAAAAGTTCCTTCAATCTCCAAGTCTGTACTTTTTGTATCTTTCATAGATGATTATAGTAGAAGGACATGGATTTATTTCCTTAAAAGTAAGACACAATTCTTTAGTTGGTTTAAGGAATTTAAAGCTCTTGTAGAGAATCAGACTAGTAAGAAGATTAAGTGTGTGAGAACTGACAATGGTGGTGAGTTTTGCTTAGCAGAGTTTGAACAGTTCTATAAAGAATGAGGTATCAAGAGGCATAAGACAACTCCTTATACCCTACAACAAAATGGAGTTGCAGAGAGAATGAATAGGACACTGATGGAGAAGGCTAGGAGTATGCTTAGTGGAGCTAGTTTAGAACAAAGGTTTTGGGCCGAAGTTGTGGCCACTGCTTGCTATCTGGTTAACAGATCTCCTACATCAACCCTTGTTGGTAAGACACCCATGGAGGTGTGGTCTGGTAAGAAGCCTTCAATTAGACATCTTCATGTTTTTGGTTGTGAAGCTTATGCACATGTTCTAAAGGAGAAAAGATCTAAGTTGGAAAACAAAGCCGTTAAATGTATTTTCATCGAATATAGTGCTAGTGTGAAAGGATACAAGCTTTGGGATCCCGTGACTAGTAAGGTGTTGTATAGTAGAAATGTTATTTTTAGAGAGCTAACATCTTCTCCTATTGTGCTACAACCA
Organism: Chamaecyparis obtusa; assembly: GCA_027943335.1. Classification (NCBI taxonomy): domain Eukaryota; kingdom Viridiplantae; phylum Streptophyta; class Pinopsida; order Cupressales; family Cupressaceae; genus Chamaecyparis; species Chamaecyparis obtusa. Next base: position 443,394 of record BSBK01002104.1, read on the forward strand.
GATGAAAAAGAAAAGGAAAAATATGTTGTTCAGTTGCCTCCTACCCCTGAGAAGACTGAACAGAGAGACCATGTTGGGTCTAATGATGAGGAGAGCTCTACCAGCTCTGATAGTTCAGAAGAAGAGGAAGAACAACCTCAACCTCAACCCTTGAGGAGATCCACGAGAGAAAGAAAGCAACTAGAAAGGTTTGGTTATTCTATGTTAGATTCCAGTTGTGCCTTTGCTTTGATTACTAACACTGATGAGCCTAGATCTGTGAAAGAGGCTTTGGGCATGGAAGATGTAGGTTCCTAGATTGAGGCTATGGATGATGAGATGGCTTCATTAGAGAAAAAAAAACTTGGGACCTTGTACCTTTTCCTAAAGGGAGAAAATCTATTGGCTGTAAATGGGTGTTCAAGAAGAAATTCTGTGCAGATGGTAGTGTTGAAAGGTATAAAGCTAGATTGGTTGCAAAGGGGTATTCACAGGTAGAGGGAATAGATTATGGTGAAATATTCTCTCCTGTTGCAAAGTTGACATCCATTGGATTTCTATTATCTCTTGTTGCATCATATGATTTAGAGATAGAACAGATGGATGTGAAGAAAACTTTCCTTCATGGTGATTTGGAGGAAGAGATTTATATGTCACAGCCTAAGCACTACATTGTTAAAGGTAAAGAATCCTTAGTTTGTAGATTAAAAAAATCTCTATATGGTTTGAAGCAATCTCCTAGGATGTGGTACCTTAAGTTTGATGCGTTTGTGTTGTCAATTGGATTTGTAAGATCAAAATCAGAACATTGTGTTTATTTCAGAGTTGAAAATGATCGCCTTCTTATTGTTGCATTATATGTTGATGATATGTTGCTATTTGGGAAGGGTAAGGGTATGATTTCTGATTTTAAATCTCAGTTGTCAGCATAGTTTGAGATGAAAGATCTTGGGGCAGCTAGGTACATCTTGGGTATGGAAATCAGTAGAGACAGGTCTAACAGAAAACTTTGGTTGAGTCAGAGTAAGTATGTGAAGTCTGTGTTGGACAGGTTCAGCATGGCAGATTATAGGCCACTATGTGTTCCTATTTCTGTGGGAACAAAGTTATTTGTAGATGATTGTCCAAAATCTCCTAGTGAGGTGGAGGACATGAGTAGAGTACCTTATGCTAGTGCAGTTGGTAGTCTTATGTATGCTATGGTCTGTACTAGACCAGACATTGCCCAAGCAGTGGGAGTCCTAAGTCAGTTTATGGCTAATCCTAGATGGGTACATTGGGATGTAGTTAAGCGAGTATTTAGATATTTGAGGGGTACATCAGATTACTCCATATGTTATCATGGTAACTCTTCTGGATCTCTGCATTCAGTTTGTATTCGTGGGTTTGTGGATTCAGATTGGGTAGGTGATATTGACAGCAGGAGATCCACTAGTGCTTATGTGTTCACTATGTTTGGTGGTGCCATCAGTTGGATGAGTAAGCGACAACCTGTGGTTGCTTTGTCCACAATAGAAGCTGAGTACATGGCTGCTACTCATGCTTGTAAAGAAGCCATTTGGCTTAGAAGATTATGTTCTGATGTTGGTGTTGATGCAGAACAAATTACTATTTGGTGTGATAGTCAGAGCACTATTTTCCTTGCAAAGAATCCAACTTTCCATGCCAGAACGAAGCACATTGATGTGCAATTTCACTTTGTGAGAGATATGGTGGAAGATGGAAAGGTAAATTTGGAGAAGGTAGATACTATGAAGAATGTTGCAGATGCATTAACGAAACCAGTGGGCACTGAGAAGTTCAGATGGTGTTCGGAGTCTATGGGCCTTTTGGCCTATAGTGGTTAAAGTTCCTGTTATGTTCCTGTTGCTCTTACAAGGTGTTCGACAAGTGGGAGAATGTTAGGAATAAGGTGCCTCAACCTTGGATAATTCCTATTCTTATTATTTGTTTTGTAAATGTATTTTTTGCAAATAATGTAATTAAGTGTGAGTGTACATGTCTAGTTGGCATGTTGATGTGTCACTCCACTTGATGTGTCGGCATCTTGTGCGTAAGGAGATTATGACTGAAACTGTCATGATGGATTCCTATGATGCGTAAGAACTATTTAAGGAATGTGCTATGATAGGTGTAAGAGCATCTTATGACTTGGGCCTATTTGGGCACCCAAGAAGAAGTGGTTGGTGTGTGTAAGAGAATATGCCAAAAATAGGTTGGTATGACAGATTCTCTTACACTTCTCTTGTGACCGTTATTTTTGGTGGATTCTATGACAAGCTATCATAGTCTATTCTAGGGATGGATGCCTATTCTTGGGATTGCATGTAACAACTGTGTACATGTGGCTTTGTGCATGGGTCTTGGTGGTTGTGCCCATTTTTGGGTCCAGAGGAGTCTATATATATGATGCTACTCCTATGGGAGAGATATAACAAAGTTTAAGTCTTGTTGGCTTTGTCTCTCATTTCCTGAAAGAACTTGCATTGCAAGTGTATTGTAATCTTTGTGTTAAAGATAATACATTGTGTAGGTTTTGGAGTGCTGGGGTTTTTTACTGAAAGGTTTTCCCCAGGGTATATCATTGTGTCATTCTCTATTTTTCTGTATGTATGGTATGTGGTTGCAATATCTTTGTTAAAGTAGTTAACGAATCTAAAATTGTAAGGATTTATAAGAATTTGCATAATACTCTCCTATAGAGATTAGCATAGGAAGCTGTTTCTGCACCTGAGTTTCCTTACAAAATTCTCTATTTTTGATTGACTCCTGCTGGTTTTGATTGGAAAAAAGTGCTAAAATTGTTAAAAATAGGTAAAAATCTACTAAGCGTGTTGCGAGGAATTTAGGTAATCTTCTTAGCTGATAGGACTTTGATTTTGGACTTAAAACAAACATCTCACGTGTCAGGCTTGTGTGACCTTTCATTGCTTTCATATCACATATTTCAATTTGGGCTATAAAAATGAACATAGTTTTCTTTCAGCATCTTTGTTACACATAGTAATTAGGCCCCATGAACACTATTCATGGATCTTGAGAGAGTGGGTTTCCAGTGAAACTCTTCTCAACGAAGGATCCCTCGTAGGTGAGGAGGATACTTTGAGAGTCTCACGTTCTACTAGATCGGTGTGTCTTCAACTTTTGATTGAGGCATTCTCTCTCAAGAGAGGTTGATAGATCATGAGGGGTTGACATCATAGATCTTTGTGAGATAATCTTAGTCTTAGCGTGTCAGATTTATCTATCTACTTTGTTTGGGTTAAAAGTGAAAATGCTAGAGGACTATGCTCTACTCCCTTTTTGGGTAGTATCAGAAACTCAAATCCTTGAATCTGGAACCAGTCCCCATGTGGTATATTTTGTGAGTCACCTTTAGAGAGGGTTAACCATAGTGGACATTCCCTAAATTGGGCCAATCACATTGATGGAACCTCAAGTGGTAATAGCCATTTTCGCTGTGGTAGTGACAGTCGCTATATAAATGTCATTGTGGAAGAAATCTTCACAGGGTGTGGTTCATTGTGGGTTGTCAGATCTCCCTAGTAGCTCCTAATTGATTAAATTCTCAGATTGTGTCAAAACCATGGTGTGCTAGGATTGGAGTTCACCCCTTTGGATCATAAAACTTTCAGAGTCAAACCATTACTAAAAACCCTAGAGAGGCCAAATTTTCTTTTTTAGGAATATGTGCATTATTGCAAAACTTTTTGGAACATACACAATTAACACTCTTAGGGATTAGCACAAATTCAATCACTTAATTTTTCATGCACAAGGTTGCTTTTTCCCTTGTTCATTATTTTCAGACGTGCTTGAAATCACTTTCTTTCTATTCTACGTGCTTATTTATCTACTTGGCTACTAAAAACAAACAAATCTGGTATAATCTTCAAATCTGGATAGTACTATTTGCAAACAATCCGAAACTGAAAACCCTAAATTTGCAAAATTTGAAGTGAAATTCCTTTCTGGAGTCAAAAGTCATCTCAAGAGGTTAGAAAGTCATATGAGTTTTCCCAAGTGTCATTTCAGAACTACCCAACTGTCGTATGATAAAGAACCCAGTGTTGTACAAGTTTTGTTGCCAGAAAAATTCCAAAATTCAAATCCTTCTAGCAACTATTGTGCAAGTTTTTGCAACTATCGTATGAGTTTTTCAACTATCGATTCATGGCATACCCACTATCGTACGAGCCTACAGAAAGTCATTTGGGAAATTTTTGAAAAGTTGTCAAAAAATTGTCAGAATTGCCATATACTTATCTTTTTCAGCCTAATTCTAGAATCTATCAAACAAATCACTGTGTCAGGAATAGAGTAGTAGCTATTGAGAATCCTATCATTTTCCAAAAGTGGCCTTTTGAATCTGATTCAGCCTTCTATTTAATCAATTTGAGTCCTTTTCTTCTTGTGTCAAGACCTTGTCAGATCTATCAATCTTAAAAAATAGACTAAGTGTTGTGAACTCATGTCCACTATCTTTTGGGGCAATCTACCCATACATCTAGGGCATAGTATCCTTCACCCACATCTAATTGAATCTTCAAACCAATTACAATCTTGACAAGGTCTTGTCATCTAATTTTCTCAAATCAAATCATTCTTCAGTTGTCTTCATCCTATTCTTTTCGCTTCACTTGAGGTTAATGGTGGTAACCAGAGCTTCCTCACACAAGAAATCAGAAGAAACATCTCAGACCTTACCTTTGACTACTATCCAAGGCCCCACTCTTGAGTAGCTCTACAATTCTAGTCTTTACAAAGAAGATAGTCTTGGCAACTTTCAGTTGAAGTTTGGTTACATACCTCCTCCATCAACTCACAGAGGTACTCAAAAAACCCCTCCTCAATCTATCTCAGGGAGTCCAAAAACTCCTAGCATGTCTCAATCAGGGACAAACCATGGCTCTCAAGGAGCTCAATCCCAACATGGCACAGATTAAGAACCCACACCTAAAGAAATTGCCCGATATCAAAATTATGATGAATTCAAGAAGATGGTGAGGCATTTCTTGAAAGAAAATAGAGAAACATACTTTTTAGAGTTGGCTCATCAAGGGGCTAAACTTCCTCCTAATTTTAATGTCGAAGATATCATCACACATGAGGAAGAAACTTTGATAATGGAAATGATGAAATAGATGCATGCCTTACAAGTCAAACTTAATAAACTTGAAAAAGAGAAGGAACCCAAGGAGTTCTCCATGGAGGCTCTATGTCCTTTTCCATTTGACAAAGATTTGTACATGCCACCATTCCCAAAAAGAGTGGAGATACCAAAGTATGATAAATATGATAGACACTCTGATCCTCAAGATCATGTCAAAGAGTTCTATACACAATCCATGGAGTTCATGCATGAACCAACCTATCTCATGTGCCTCTTTCCTAGATCTCTGGGAGGAGCATCCATTCATTGGTTTTCTAGATTACCACCTACTATCAAAACTTTTGAGGAGTTGATCAAATTATTTTATCAACAATACTCCTACAATATTCAACATCCAGTCACCATGATCGATATTTGCAATCTCAAGCAATATCCAAGAGAACCATTCCTAACATTCCTCAAAAGATGGCAAAAGAAATTATCTCTATATGCCAGACCTATTCCAGAGACTGAGAAACTGGAGATCTTCATCAATAACCTTGTTCCAGAGATCAACTACCCTTTACAAATGCAAGATCATACATCTTTTGACAAAATGGTAGATAATGCTATCAAAATTGAAAAAGTACTTGTGAAAAAAGGAGATATCACACTTCAAAAGGACAAGTACAAATCTGGATTCAGTTCAAAAGATAAAAACAAAAACTAGAACAAGAACAAAGGCATCGTCACAAATGGTGTTGTTGACACTATGTATGCCCCATCAAAGGCACCAACCTACAATCTCACTCTTGGCACCCAAGCCATTAAAGCTTCAGAACAAAAGTATTCCAAACCATCTCAAAAGAAGCCAAAATACAAATCTTGGGATAATAAATGAAAGTTCACTCCTCTTGGAGAATCTTTGGAATCTGCTATGAGAACTCTGCTAGCTGATAACATCATCTCTTTGCTTGAGATCTAACAATTTGATACTGATCCTAAACTGAAATGATGGAAAGAAAATGAATTGTGTGATTTCCATCAGGGTAAAGGTCACAAAACTAATAACTGCTTCCACTTGAAATATACTATTCAAGATCTGATCAATAGAGGAGACATCACGGTTGAAAATCCTAAAAGCAATAACGATCATACAGCATTTATAGAACCATTTCTGGAACATGGTCAAGAAGTTTCATCTTCTTAGCCTAATATGGGGGCAAAAGTCAATTATGCTTATGCTAGAAATGTGTGTGTGAATTTTGTACCTGATCTGTAGACACAACACTTCAGTAAAATATTAGAGGTTTGCAAAAATGAAATCTACAATGAATTGAAAGCTAAACTAACCAGGTGATTTACTGCCTTCTAATAGGTGCGAGTATGATGTTCTCAGATTGTAATCAAGATCAGCGACCTTGATGACACCTAAATGAAGGATTTAAATGCAAATTCTAGATATGAATTGAATGCAAGTTAATCCATTTTTTTGGATTTTCTATGCAATTATGAATGATATGAATCTGATATGAAACCTAACAATGATATGAAAAACTAATATGAATCTATGCTAGATGAAATTGATATGCTATGAATTGATCTGAGATGAATTCTAAATGATATGCAATGGTCAAAAATAAGAATGATCTCACAATGGCTTGGATTTGCAAAGATAATTCTTCAATCTCCAATTCAACAGTGTGAGGATGCAAATTCATGGATGATTTTGACAGAGTAAACTTGCAAAATTATGAGATGAGATATGAAGAGCTAAGCCTTGATTTTATAGAAATCTAGGGCTTTGGAGGTGCATGGAAAAAGCCATAAATCACTATTGATAAACTCAGGTTGATTTTTGAGTTATCAGAAACAAAAGATAATTAACTCACAAAAATTATGCAAATCATGCAAAAACAACTTTTTAACTCAAATTAGAAGTTTAGATCAACTTTAAAACTCAAAAATGATGTTGAGTTCCAAAAAGTCAATAACTTGCATTGATTTTCTAATTTGGGGTTTAACTACTCTTTGATTGTGCACATGGATAATTATGAATTAATAAATAAATAAAGTGATTTATTCTCAACTTGATTAGAAGGTAGTAAATCACCTGGTTAGTTTAGCTTTCAATCATTGCAGATTTCATTTTTGCTAACCTCTAATGTTTTACTGAAGTGTGGTGTCTACAGATTAGGTACAAAATTGACACACATAGGGTTTAGTAGGTCATTTTATGTTATGACTTAGGGTTTGAGTAAGAGTTAGTGGTAGGGTTAGGGTTAATGATAAAGCGAGAGTTCAGGTTAATAGGATATTTAGCATTACTATTTATGCTTGAAGTAAGTGTACATTATAGTTAGGGTTAGGGTTACGATTAGAGTTATGATTAGTATTACTGTTACCCTAATATCCATGTACATGAAAATTTGGCTAAAATCTATTCCAAAGTCTCCATTTTACCCCTGCCGGGCATCCCTAAAAATTTCATGGCCTCATGTTTTGTTTCTTGGCCTCTGCAATTATTTCAAGTCCCTGGTCTGTAGGTCAAAATATTCATAAAACTAGCCATTGTGTTGGGAACCTTTTAAAACCCTCGAAACCCTTTGGCCAGTTTTAATTCTTCATTACCTTTTTTGGCCACTAAAGGTTTACATTTCCCATGTCCGCTAATTTCCTATTGGCCCAATCGCCAGTTCTCTATTTCTTTCCGGCGGTCCCCTTTTTATTCGATGACTTAGTGAATACATCAATTCTCATAATCGCTAAGTATTTCCCGGTCATCATTTAACTTCTTGCAACCTAGCGACGGTTAGCTTTTCTTCAGTTGCGTATTCATGCGGAAGTTCAATGGTTACTTTAGTGGGGTCCTGGTTAGAAGGATCGACGGTTGGCATATCTTCACATAGGCTAGTGTCAGAGCTTGAGAACTTAAGATGATCATTAGATCTTCCATGTTTGTAGAGTCCAATGTGTCAGTGGGACTGGTGCTACATGGATCCATTTTTGGCAGCCTGTGATTGGCTAAGGTTGAATATAGGTGGAAGGCTGTCAATGGGGCCAGGCCCTTTCAGCGGTCAGGAGGCTCTGACATCTGTAGAAGATCGACATCTAGCATATCTTTACAAGGGTTTGTGTTAGGGCTTGTGATCTTGTGCTAGCCATCAAATTTTCCAAAGTGTTTAGACTTGTCAGTGGGTTTGGTGCCAGGTCAGGATGAGTTGCCGAGTCCTTATTGGTCAGAATAAAGAGATAGGTCAGGTGGTCCTAGTGACGCGTATTGCTGACATGCATGATTTTGATTGGCCACCAAATGATGATGAGGATTTCCAGGTGGATTGATGTGTTAGTGGGGTCTCAAAAAGGTAAGGATCTAGTGGCTCATGTAAAAGCGTAAGGAATATTCTAGGGCTATAAGATCATGTGCCCACCGTTAGATCGGTATCTCAAGCGGTGGATCCGATGTCAGAAGGTTGCAATGTGTATCTAAAATGGTGCAGTTTGATTGGTTGTTGACTGCCATGGTGGTGGTTGACTTGTTAGAAAGGTTTTTAAGTGATTTCAAGGTGCATCGTGACCGTTCATTTTCCAGGAAGGATCTTTCATCGATGGTTGCATTTTAACTCGAGGCCCCGCTAGCTGTTAACATTCAAATTTGAATTTTTTGCACTGGTTTCCTGCTAGGGTTTTGCATTTTGATAGCCATGCGTGACAGTTTGGTAGCTGGAATTGATTTCTTTAGGACAGAGATGGTTGATGGTTGGAAGATGATAATGAATGATCTGATCATCGACACCATGGATTTTGCAGGGTACCATGTCGTGTGAAATGCTCAATGGGTTGTCACCACCTTTTACAGGATGATTATTGAAAATAGAAATATCTATGAGATCAGATTTGAAGCCTTCATGGCTTAGTGGAGTTGCAGGTGGGTAGTTGAGTCAAGGTTGTTGTGTCTGCAGGTGAGCTCAGTACAAGATGGATACATGCAAAGAGAAAGATCTAATCTAATGACCAGTTCTCAGTGATTTTCATGATGGGTCAGGAGTGGACACCTGGGGTTTGATATTTTATTGTAAGAATTTGTAACTCTGGTTAGGTAAGTTTTGGATTCCTACCTACGGGTGGTGAGTGTTGTATATATTGTTTTGTGGAGCCTTAGTGCTCAAGAGGTTCATTTTTGTAAAGGAGAGAAGCCCACTTTTGCAAGGAAGTCATCTTTTCTCAGAAAACCATCTGTGGTATTTGTTCTACCCTCTGGTTCTTCTACTCTTTGTAATCTCCCATTGATGATCAAGGCATTCTTGAGGTACTTGTGATATTTGTTCTATCCCTGTCTTCACTATCTTGATTATCTCTTATTAGATTGAAGTTTATGAATGCTGTTAATGGAAATTGGGGTTCATAGTCCCTCTCATTTTCTATGATTTTGTGTGTTACTTTGTCTGATCTGATTTAGATGTTTTGTGGGTATACTACAACCCCTAGCAGTCTTGTCTCACTCCTACACCTAGTTGCAGAAAAGGATGTTTGCTTGTAGGTCATAAGTTGTGTGTTTTGTTCAGACCCTCCTATGAAACACTTATGCAAGCCTATCTACTGAGTTGTGACTTATTAGACCTGATTTCTCCATTGGTTTCATTCCTACATACTAAGATCCAAACCCTAATTTTTGGTGCATCACCTAGTAGGTAGTTTTCTTTCAGGTCATTTCCCTTTTTAAGCATTCCTTCTAACCCTTTCCCTCGAAAGTTATTTCATTTCATAGCAAGAAGCAGATTAAGGTGATTATCCAAGAGGAACCAGCCTAGAACCTGGAGGTCTCATCTCAGTTAGCATAGGTCCCACAACTTGGAGATGATTCCCATGTTATACTAGGTTATCAAGACTATGAAAGCTTGAAACAAGGGTGCAAGCTTAGTGTATAAATTTTTTTGGCATGCCTGGTGTGACTAGTAAAAGATTAGATTAATGTTTAAAAGCTTAAGCTCAAGGATTCCCCAGCTTGGTGCCAGTGTATAAAAATTTTGGCACGCCCAGTGGGACTAGTAAAAGATTAGATTAATTTTCAAAGGTGTTCCTGTTGGCTCATTTGTAAAGGGATTAAAGAAGTTCAGTACACAAGAAATATTAGTACAGTCTTAAGCTCAAGGATTCCCCACCTTGGTGCTAGTGTATAACATTTTTGGCACGCTTGGTGAGACTAGAAGTTCACAGGTTAAAGATATGCTATCTCTGATGTGCAGATTGCATAAAATAGGCTTTCAAAAGTCATTCTACCAAGTATATCTGGTGACTCCACTATTCAAAGATCAGAGGATACCTTGTTCAAAGTTTTATGAGAAAGATTGAGACTAGAAGCTCAAAGCCTACCCAATTTTTAGAGTTTCCCTCAAGAAGAAGTCACAAAGGTAGGTCAACTCAAAGGACATCCCTTGCAAGAAGAGTTCAATCAACACCTCTTGATACTTCATAAAGGAGACCTTTTCCCTTTCATTCCAGAAGAAGAGGGAGATCTCTAACCAAAGATCTAGAGGAAGATTCCAATCCAGCAACAAATATAGCTCATATAGTTGTCAATCTTCAGATTCCAGCTCCTACAATGGCTAGACCGTTTGATTTTGCACCATTCAACCAAGGCAGCCCATTGGCCTTTTCTCAACATCATGATGTGACCTTGGTGGCACTTAAGAGTATACCTGATTTCACAGGTGAGGGGCAGACAACTGCTTTTGAGCACATAAGAGATGTGACCACCATATGCAGCATACACAACATTACTCAAGAGGATGTGGCCACAAAGTTATTAGCAGCCTCTTTAAAAGGTAAGGCTCTAGAATGGTTTATAACTCTAACTGTTGGTTCTATTACTTCTTGGGATGAGTTAGGGGATACATTAAGTAAACATTTTGAGGATAAATCAGATAATTTGTCTCTAGTTGAACAGTTAACAACTATTAAGAGAGACCCTCAAGAGAAAATGACAGATTATAATAGTAGATTCCTTAAAACATGGAATAGAATCCTAGTCTCAGTGAGACCATCAGCTAACCATGCCTTCCTTTACTATTTACAAAGCCTAAATAGTCAAATTTCTATCATGATCTAGTCTATGGGTGGTACTTCTCTACCCCAAGCTTTTGACATAGCTGTGAGGGCTGAAAATTGTTTGATCCAAGCAGGCATGATTGCTAGAATGCCTCCAATGCCCATCTTTCCTAGCCTTCAACCCATTGCACCTGCCCAAGTACCCCCATTTACCCCTATTCCTACCATTTTGGCACCCCAAGCTAGTACTAGTGGTCAAGAGCTGAGGGCTAGTTTCTCTCAAGAGTTACAAGAAATAAAGAGTAGTCAACAAATCAGTTAACAAGAAATGACTAACTTGTTGCAGACCTTGACTAAAGAGGTCACAAATTTGAAGAAACAAGGTCAAGGAATCAGACCACCATTGCAATCACAAGGCCAAGGTCCTAATCAACAATATCAAAATCAAGGACAACCTTATCAACAAAATAGGCCACCGTACCAAGGAGGCTATCAAGGACAAAGATAAAGTTTTAATCAAAGAGCATTCCAACCATATAACCCTGCACCTCTAAATTCTACTAATCTGGTGAGGGATGTGGTTCCTAGCCAAAACAATGTGGCTATGGAGAATGAATGGTGTTTTCCTTGTAATTAGCCTCATAATCAGGCTACGTGTTCAAATGGATGGATGAACCAAGCTCTAATGGTTCAAAATGCCTCACAAGCTCAATCAGAGGTTTCATCCAGTGGATCAGTACCTCAAAAAGAATCACAAGAGCATGAGACTGCTCTCTTTAATTGGGAGCAACTAGACTTCAATGGAGTCAATGATGAAGCTTCTTTTGTTGCCTTTACAAGAGAAAAAAGAAGAGCTCAAGACATGGAGAGAGAGGAGTCCAACTCTAAAGCTACTACATCTATAGAGCCACTGCAACAAGCTACTCCCATCATACCTAAGGAGGCTCCTATCATTACAAGCAAAGAAGGCCAGCATTCCAAAGAGGTAGAGCCCATCAGGCCAAAGATACAACAAAGAGTACACACTATGACACCATTCAATATTGTAGACAACATGAAGAATGTGAATGTCACCATGTCCATGTGGGACTCTTTGGCTCTTCCAAGACAACCTAAAATTTTGAAGAAGGCCATGTCAAAAGTAGCAACTCCTCAACCTGCAAAAGAAGCTGCAAAGCCAATGTTGGTCAACACTGATCAAGAAAAGGAGGCTCCAAGTAGCAACTCCAAAGGCAATGCCACACAAGGTAGGACTTCAAAGCCACCTCCCTTTTCTGTATCTTTAATCATTGGAAAATCTTTAGTACATAATTGTATGGTAGATAGTGGAGCTACTAGCACTGCAATGCCCAAGAAAGTAGCTGACCAATTAGGACTAAAATATAAGCCCTTCCAAAAGAAGGTTACCCAACTTGATGGATCCTCAGTCAATACTATAGGTGTGGCTAGGGATACCAGTCTAATCCTACATGTTAGTCCTAATTTTTCAATCCTCTTTGATATATATATCATAGATCTCCCTGCATTATTTTCTATATGTCTTTCAAGGGAGTTTACAGCCAAGATAGGAGGTTACCTATCTTCTGATTGGTCTGTTATTTCATACAAGGTATGGGACCAAGGTCACCATTAAATCAGAACCATTAGCAGCACACCATATAGAGCCATATGTGTCCAATGCCATCAATGTAAACTTCCCTATATTTGATGACAGTGATTTCCAAACCTTTAGTGAAACAAGCACTAAGATAGGAGATATCCCTGATATTTTCTTAGATGAAAGAGAATCAGAGCATGTTGTTTGGAATAATGGTTTGGGAAACTACTTGTTACAAGAAAATGATGCTATAGAGCCCAACCTTTTGAAGGATGCTGAATCAGAAGATCAGAACTGTCAGGTTTGGGAACTATACTTTGATGGAGCTAGAAGCAGACATGGTTCTGGTGGTGGTGCTATGTTGGTGTCCCCAAAAGGAGAAAGGTATTATACTACCTTTAGATTTAGTTTTTCCTGCACCAGCAACACTGCAAAATATGAAAGTCTAGTCAATGGACTAGAATGGGATAGAAGAAGTGGGCTCAAGGCCTTAAAAGTTTATGGTGATAGTGAGTTAGTTTTAGCCAAGTAAGAGGGATAAGTGCAACCAAAAATGGCACCATGAAAGCATACAAGCATAGAGTTTGGGATGCAATTGAAGATTTCCATGCTTTCAATATTGTTGCCATCCCTAGAAAGTTAAATCAAAATGTAGATAGATTAGCTACTATTGGATCCCAATATGACATGCCAAATAGCATTTCAAAAGAGGTGGATCAACAGCATATCAAAGTGATTGTCAGACCCTCTATTCCTGATAATGATGTTAATTGGAAAGTGTTTGACAATGATGAACAAATTTTGCAATTCTTGTTTGAAGAAGATGTTTTTTCAGAACACAATCAAGATAGGCTATCACAAAGCTATGGTGATCAAGTGATACAACTCAAGTCTAATAAGATGCCTAGAGGTCTCATTACTTTGGAGACTATCTTCAACAAGGATGATGAAGTCAAGAAAAGAAAAGCTGGCCTGGTAGTCCAACAAGAACATTGTGTTGAACTAGAGTTGGAACCAGGTAAGAGCTTACAATTTGGAAAGGTAAACACTAAATTGGAAAATCAAACTTACACTTAGTTATTCAAAGAATTTAGTAATGTTTTTGCATGGAAATATGAGGATCTCAAAGGCTTTGATCCTACCCTTTCTCAACACACTATTGAATTAGAACCTAATGCCGAACCAGTGAGGCAAAAGCAAAGGCCTGTTAATCCTCAGCTTGAGCCACTTATGAATAGAGAAGTTCTCAAATTGATAGAGAGTGGTATCATCTACCCCATTAAGCATACTAGTTGGGTTTCCAACCTTTTTCCTATCAGGAAGAAGAATGGGGAGCTGAGGTTATGTGTTGACTTCAGGGATCTGAACAGGGCCTCATTAAAAGACCGCCATCCACTACCCTCTATGGAATAGATTTTACAATGTGTCTCTGGATCTGAGAGATTTTCATTATTGGATGGCTATTCAGGATACAATCAGATCTTAGTAAATGAAGAGGATCAATATAAGATTGCATTTACAACCAAGTGGGGAACCATGGCTTATCAAAATATGCCCTTTTGTTTGTCAAATGTAGGTGCTACATTTCAAAAGGAAATGGATATGGCCTTTAAGAGCCTAATGTACAAGTTTGTGTTGGTCTACTTAAATGACATAATTGTCTATTCAAAGCATGCAGTAGACCACATCAAACATTTGAGGAGGATTTTTGAAAGGTGTAGAGAATTTGGGATATCTCTTAATCGGAAGAAATGCGTGTTTGCAGTTCATGAAAGAAAATTGTTAGGATATGTAGTATCCAAAGAAGGAATTATAGTGGATCCTGAGAGAATTGTAGCTATCCTAGAGCTACCCCTACCACATAACAAGAAAAGTCTCCAATCTTTAATAGGAAAGCTTAACTTTGTTAGGAGATTCTTGCCTAACATTGTAGATTTACTCAAGCCTTTGACAACCATGTTAAAGAAGAGTTCAACTTTTAGTTGGACCAAAGAAGGGAAAGTCAATTTTCAAGCCATTAAAGAGGCCCTAATAGGAGCTCCTACCCTCTTAAACCCAAATTTAAGTAAGGATTTCATACTTTATGCTTATGGAGGTCATGATGCTATATCTGCAATGTTTACTCAAGAAAATTTAGATGGATTGGAGCAGCCTATTGCTTTCTTTAGCAAAGGTTTAGAAGAATATGAACAAAGGTACTCTTTTGTAGAGAAACATGTGCTTGTTGTGGTAAAGAGTCTCAAAAAGTTTAGATATTTATTGACCCATAGAAAGGTACATTTAAAAGTTACTCATCCAAGTGTCAAAGAGTTTTTGCTCTCCAAAGAATTAAATGAGAAAAGAGCTGGTTGGATCACCAAGGTGATGGAATATGACATTGATATTCAAATTACCAAGCTGGTTAGAGGAAGAGGTCTTTGTGAGCATTTGGTAGAGAATGAAAGTTCAAAGAAATCAGAGAAAATGGATGCATCTTTGGTGGTGCACTCTACAAAAGAACAAGCCAAGGCAACGAGTTGGTTGCCTAATATGATCAATTATTTGAAGACAGGGCAATGTCCTGTAGGTTTGGATTCAGCAAAAAGAAGGTATTATAGGTTACAATCTATTCCTTTTGTGCTGATAAATGAGGTTCTTTTTAGAAAGGATCCCAATGGTGTCCTTTTAAGATGCATAGATTTAGAAAAGGTAGCATACATCCTATTTGAGTTTCATGATGGACCTTCTGGAGGTCACTTTTCTCCTAGGACTACTGCTTTTAAGATCATGAGGGATGGATAATATTGGCCATCTATCTTTAAGGATAGTCATGATTATGTTAGGAAATGCATCAAGTGTGCCATGTTTGCAGGGAAAGAAAGGCTTACAACCTTGCCCCTACAACCAGTCAGAACAGAGAAACCCTTCATGAAGTGGGGCATAGATTTCATAGGAATGATCAATCCTCCATCTAGTGCAGGCCATAAATGGATAATTACTGCAACTGATTACTTCACTAGATGGACAAAAGCAATTGCATTGAAAGAAGCCAATGAGAGTGTTGTCCTAAGCTTTTATGATGATTTAGTTCATAGGTTTGGCACTCCCGATTCCATCATCTTAGATAATGCCTTAGCATTCATAGGCCTCAAAGTCTCAGAGTGGGTAGTCAAGAATGGCATCTATCTGAATACTAGTTCAAATTATTACCCCCAAGGCAATGGCTTAGCAGAATCAACCAACAAGAACTTGATAGGATAATCAAGAGACTCTTCAAAAGAATCAAAGAGATTGGCAAACAAAGCTCAAATCTGCCTTGTGGTTAGACATGATTACCCCAAAGAAAATCATTGGTAATTATCCTTACATGTTAGTGTATGGCAAGGAGGCTAAGTTGTCAATTTCAACAGAGTTACTAGCTCTGGACTTAGCTACTCAATATGCCCTATTTGCTGAAAAGGATCCCTTACAGATCAGATATGCTCAATTGATGGAATTAGAAGAACTCAGAAGAAAGTCAATGCAAGATATGGAATTCCATCAAAATCAAACAAAGAGGAGTTTTGACAAAAGGGCCAGAGTCAGATATTTCAAGGTTGGGGATGTAGTCCTCAAGTGGGATGAGTTTAGGTCAAGACCTAGTAGGTACACAAAATTTGACTCCTTTTGGGGTGGGCCATTTGTAATCATAGAATGCAGGGGCTCCAATGCTTTTCAACTATCAAATATGGAGGGAGATGCCCTGCCAATTTCAGTCAATGGTTTCCACCTGAAGCTTTGTTTTGAGGTTAACCCCTCTCTGTAAATTTTGTAAAGTTCCCTTGTTTTCCTTTCCTTGCTTTCTAGTTTAGTTTCCTTTTTTCCAAGAAGTGCTCTGAGAATAGTTCTAGTTCTACCTCTCTAGAGATTTTTGAGTTTTGTTCAGAATGCCCCCATGCCCAATGGATTGCTCTAAGGCCACTAGTTTTCCATGTCTAGCAGGCTGACATCCAACAGAAATTGCCAAAATGTTACCCTAATTTCCATGTACATGCAAATTTGGCTAAAACCTATTCCAAAGTCTCTATTTTACCCCTGTCGAGCATCCCTAAAAATTTTGTGGCCTCATGTTTTGTTTCTTGGCCTCTGCAATTATTTCAAGTCTTTGGTCTGCAGGTCAAAATATTCATAAAACTAGCCATTGTGTTGGGAACCTTTTAAAACCCTTGAAACCCTTTGGCCTGTTATAATTCTTCATTACCTTTTTCAGCCACTAAAGGTTTACATCTCCCATGTGCGATAATTTCCTATTGGCCCAGTCGCCAGTTCTCTATTTCTTTCTGGTGGTCCCCATTTTATTCAGTGACTTAGTGAATACATCAATTCTCATAATCACTAAGTATTTCCAGGTCACCATTTAACTTCTTGCAACCTAGCGACAGTTAGCTTTTCTTTAGTCATGTATTCATGTGGAAGTCCAGCGATCACTTTAGTGGGGTCCCAGTTAGAAGGATCAACGGTTGGCGTATCTTCACATAGGCTAGTGTTAGAGATTGAGATCTTAAGATGATTGTTAGATCTTCCATGTATGCAGAGTCCAATGCGTTAGTGGGACCGGTGCTACATGGATCCATTTTTGGTAGCCTGTGATTGGCTAAGGTTGAATACAGGTGGAAGGTTGTTAGTGGGGCCAGGCCCTTTCAGCGGTCAGGAGGCTCTGACATTTGCAAAAGATCGACGACCAACGTATCTTCGCAAGGGTTTGTGTAAGGGCTTATGATCTTGTGCCAGCCATCAAATTTGCCAAAGTGTTCAAACTTGTCAGTGGGTCTGGTGCCAGGTCAGGATGAGTTGCTGAGTCCTTATTGGTTGGAATAAAGAGATATGTCAGGTGGTCCCAGTGATGCATATTGCTGACATGCATGCTTTTGATTGGCCACCGAATGATGATGAGGATTTCTAGGTCGACTGATGTGTTAGTGGGGTCTTAGAAAGGTAAGGATCTAGTGGCTGGTGTAAAAGCGTAAGGAATATTCTAGGGCTATAAGATCATGCACCCACCGTTAGATCGATATCTCAAGCGGTGGGTCTGATGTCAGAAGGTCGCAACATGTATCTGAAATGGCACAGTTTGATTGGTTGTTAATTTCCACGGTAGTGGTTGACTTGTTAGAAAGGTTTTTAAGTGATTTCAAGGTGCATCATAGCCATTCATTTGCTAGGAAGGATCTTTCATCGATGGTTGCATTTTAACTCGAGGCCCCGCTAGCCGTTAACATTCAAATTTGAATTTTTTGCACTAGTTTCCTGCTAGGGTTTTGCATTTTGATAGCCATGCATGATAGTTTGGTAGCTGGAATTGATTTCTTTAGGAAAGAGATGGTTGAAGGTTGGAAGATGATAATGAACGATCTAATCATCGGTGCCGCAGATTTTGTAGGGTACCATGTCATGTGAAATGCTCAATGGGTTGTCGCCACCTTTTGCAGGATGATTATTGAAAATAGAAATATCTATGAGATCAGATTTGAAGCCTTCATGGCTTAGTGGAGTTTCAGGTGGGTAGTTGAGTCAAGGTTGTTGTGTTTGCAGGTGAGCTCAGCATAAGATGGATACATGCAAAGAGAAAGATCTAATTTAATGACTGGGTCTCAGTGATTTTCATGATGGGTCAGCAGTGCACACCTAGGGTTTGATATTTTATTGTAAGAATTTGTAACTCTAGTTAGGTTAGTTTTGGACTCCTGCCTATGGGTGGTGAGTGTTGTATATATTATTTTGTGGAGCCTTAGTGCTCAAGAGGTTCATTTTTGTAAAGGAGAGAAGCCCACTTTTGCAAGGAAGTCATCTTTTCTCAGAAAACCATCTGTGGTATTTGTTCTACCCTCTGGTTCTTCTACTCTTTGTAATCTCCCATTGATGATCAAGGCATTCTTGAGGTACTTGTGATATTTGTTCTATCCCTATCTTCACTATCTTGATTATCTCTTATTGGATTGAAGTTTATGAATGCTATTAATGGAAATTGAGGTTCCTAGTCCCTCTCATTTTCTGTGATTTTGTGTGTTACTATGTCTGATCTGATTTAGATGTTTTGTGGGTATACTACAACCTCTAGCAGTCTTGTCTCACTCCTACACCTAGTTGCAGAAAAGGATGTTTGCTTGCAGGTCATAAGTTGTGTCTTTTGTTCAGACCCTCCTCTGAAACACTTATGCAAGCCTATCCAGTGAGTTGTGACTTATTAGACCTAATTTCTCCATTGGTTTCATTCCTACATACTGAGATCCAAACCCTAATTTTCGATGCATCACCTAGTACATAGTTTGCTTTCAAGTCATTTCCATTTTAAAGCATTCCTTCTAACCCTTTCCCTCGAAAGTTATTTCATTTCATAGCAAGAAGCAGATTAAGGTGATTATCCAAGAGGAACTAGCCTAGAACCTAGAGGTCTCATCACAGTTAGCATAGGTCCCACAACTTGGAGATGATTCCCATGTTATACTAGGTTATCAAGACTATGAGAGCTTGAAACAAGGGTGCAAACTTAGTGTATAACAATTACATTTAGTTATTTCATGAGGGTTAATCTTGGGTTAATGATGTGATGAACAATGTTAAGTTTGGATTAGTATTAGGGTTAAAATAAAAAAATAGTATATATATTTTTAAATGATTAATTATTATAATAAGTTGACATTGGATAAGAGTTACAGTTTAGTAGGTCATTTTATGTTATGACTTAGGGTTTGAGTAAGAGTTAGTGGTAGGGTTAGGGTTATCGATAGGGTGAGAATTTAGGTTAATAGGATATTTAACATTATGATTTATGCTTGAAGTAAGAGTATGTTACAGTTAGGGTTAGGGTTACGATTAGAGTTATAATTAGTATTATATTTAGTTATTTCGTAAGGGTTAATCATGGGTTAATGATGTTATGCACAATGTTAAGTTTGGATTAGTATTAGGGTTAAAATAAAAAAATAGTATATATATTGTAAAATGATAAATTAATATAATAAGTTGACATTGGATAAGAGTTAGGGTTTAGTAGGTCATTTTTTGTTATGACTTAGGGTTCAAGTAATAGTTAGTGGTAGGGTTAGGGTTATCGATAGGGTGAGAGTTCATGTTATTAGGATATTTAACATTAGTACGATTTATGCTTGAAGTAAGAATACGTTACAGTTAGGGTTAGGGTTACGATTAGAGTTATGATTAGTATTATATTTAGTTATTTCATGAGGGTTAATCGTGGGTTAATGATGTGATGCACAATGTTAAGTTTGGATTAGTATTAGGGTTAAAATAAAAAAATAGTATATATATTTTAAAATGATAAATTATTATAATAAGTTGACATCGGATAAGAGTTAGGGTTAAAATAAAAAAATAGTATATATATTTTAAAATGATTAATTATTATAATAAGTTGACATCATATAAGAGTTAGGGTTTAGTAGGTCTTTTTGTGTTATCACTTAGGAGTACTAATAATTTTCAACTTGCGCATCAAGAAGGGTTACAATTAGTTTATAATTTTAACCTTATTCAAGTACTACTAATTTTGGACATGCACCTCTCACATTAAAGGTAAAGATTAAGGTAAGGGATTAGGGTTACCATTACAGGTAAGGCTAGGATAAATTAATTTGATAATTATCATTAGAATCACATATAATCTAATAGTTTTATTTTAGTTTCCATTGAAGATTAACTTTTAATAGTTTATTTAATATAGTTAAAGGTATTGGTATAGTTTTTGAACATTGTTTAGGGTTAGGTTAGAAATAGTAATGAATTAGATGTCCTATATATTTATTTCCTCACATTTAATTGGTGCATTCATTGAGAAAATAAATATTAGAAATATAGAGATGAACAAAACATGTTGCAAAATGTTGGAAGTATAGGGGTAACCATCATGGGAATAGGAAAAAATATATATTCACTATCTTGGTCGTGAAACTTACAAACAAATATGAAAGGGGAAATAGGAGACCCACTACAACCATTAGATAATTAAGAAGTATGAAAGATATGATAAGAATGATCTAAATCAATAACATTTCTCCATAATGATGCAAGTACATCACATATTCTTCAGCAATAAAGTTGGTATCACGACCTATATTTGTACAATGATCACGGTATACTTCTTTCATCATTGATGGAAACACATCCACTTTTGCATATGTCTCACGTAAAACTTTTGAAACATCTTCCATTCACTTCATATCTAGTTCATCAACATAGTCAACTAATAACACTGCATTCTCCATAGCTTCGATTATAGTTACACAAGACTCTTGAATGATTCACGTACACTTGTCAAATTCACTCTCAAAAACATTGTTTGAGCCCACCGAAGTAGAGGGGCTTGTAACCATGATGTTGGAGTCTCTATCAGAGGCAACCATAGGTCGAATAGTATCCTGTAAAGTTTTAAACAAACATTAGTATATATATAATTAATCAGAATAACCATTTTGCATTACCATTTCAAACTTTAGATGCTACCTACAGTGGAATAGTATATATGATTTTGTGGAATTTTTTTATATTCAAATTAAGAAGAAGTCGGGTTTGCAAACATGATATGAATTATATTAATGATACATATTTAAAAAAAAGAGAACATGAATTTGAAATATGACATACCAATTCAACGCATAGGGATAAATCAAAACAATAATGACACAAAATAGGTGATTAATAAATAATGCAATATTTAATAGCAATACAACATTACAGTACATCATTGATTTTCAAGACACTTGAGTCTAATTTCTTCTGCTTTCCTATTGGAAAGTTGTTTCCAAGTCTTCATTTTTTCATAGTGGTCATATGTGAACGGTGGCATGATTTTCAAGTCTTCTAGAGACTTTATATGAGATACAACTACAAATGTCAATCTTGCTCTTTCTCTTGTGGCCTATATCAACTGTGGCTCCATGGTAGTGTGTCATAATAATATCAATTGCCTTCTATTGCTTCTCAATGAGGCTTGCTAAGTTGATGCACTGTGGGATGTCATCATACATGAGACATCCATGTTTCTTCATTTCTCCTATGAAGTTGATTGCTATAGCAGTATGCTCTTCACCTTGATATTCACTACACTAGTTTGTATTTCTATCAACATCTCTTCTTCCTAACATATCTATCTCAAAAACCTACATATGTTGACCATGATGTAGTTTGGAGATGATTTCCCATTCATGATCTATGGTATTTTCTTGAACAACTTCATTATCTTCCACTTCAAAAGCACTGCTAGGATTGTCATTTTCTATAGGTGCTACTCTTTGAACATGCCAAGGATTATAATTGAGCGATTCCCAATTTTCTACTATAGTATCATTATCATGACCAATGTCTCTTTCAATGTTATGAAAAGGCTTGTATAGAAACAACTCAGATAAAAAAAACTCCACCCATTTACTCAAATCATGTGGAGGAATGGACACAAACCTAGGGAAAACTCTGACAATAGCCATCTTTTTCCTTGGTCCCCATTTATTGTCTCCTCTTTTTCTAGGATTGTATATCCAAGATCTAGCTGCATCAATAATGTGATACCTTCCTTACAAATTGGTCTTATTTTATAGCCATCTATAAAAGATTTGGCATGTTCTTCATCAATTTCCTCATTTTTTACTACTACAGGTTTGAAAACCTCATGTGAGACATTCAGATTAAAAAACCTTCTGCTACTCTCAACCAATGGAAGCTCTAACAACATATGACATGTTTCTTGGGCTCTAATATCCCTCTCTATAATTATTTCTATGAGTAGCTTTTTGTATGGTCATGTAGCTAAATCATCAGGATTTTCCAGGTTTGACAAACACATCAACATTTTAGAATAGGTTTCTAAACTCCTCTCTGCTTTTGCTGCATACTTTGCAATGTACTTAATAATTTCATGTTTTGAAAGAATGGGTTTCCAATCTATATTTTCCCTCCACAGTTGTAGTATGTACTGATTATGTGAATTCACTCTATCATCATTTCTAGTAGGCTCAAATTTTCTTTCACCTGATTATTTATCCTCACATAACTTGGATCCCTCCAAATTCAATGGCCAAGGTGCACTGTACCTAACAGAAAAAGAAGTGAGCATCTATTTTGATTAATTTATGGGAATAGTTAATATATAATTTTTATCTATTCTATATTAATTGATGAAAGAATTGCCTACAAACCATTCTTCCCCTTTTTTTATGCAAACATGCACCCTCCCTAAAGTTTGTGTGGCATTCGACACAATTGACTATCTCTTCATAATCATGGTCAATATCCATTTGAGCTAGTTGTCCACTATTTTTGAGACATGGATGTTGACCAAAATGTTGGAAAACCTACAAAGGTTTGCGAATTAAATATCATATTAATTTTTTTTAATAATTTCTTGTTTCTCATACATCTGAACATATAGTGTGAGCATCATGTTATGTATATATATATATATATATATATATATATATATATATATATATATATATATATATATATATATATATATGATTAAATGACTTAAAACATACCTGTATATTTCTTTGATGAGGATCATGTCTAGGATTCCATGAATGAATAATGGAATGAAAATACCTCTCAGCAGTTTTGCATTCCTCCTCATTTGACCAGTCTATAGTGTCCATGTTTTGTACTCCTTCAAGCCATAAAAATCCATGCACATGAGGTGAACCCCTATGTTGCCACTCATACCTATACCAAAAATCACTAACTTTCATACCTTTTTCAAGTATCTCTTTCCGGAACATTGTATGCCTCAAATGCATGTAATGTGCAACTATATGAGGATAGTCAATGACATTCTATCTTCTCCACTTTTGAGCTTCTTGTGGATCAGTTGGTGTTGTTCTGGACATCAGCGTATGCAAATCAGGCCACTACATATCTGCTGCACTCAAGGTGAAGAAAATTATAGGAGTCCAAATTTGGTGAAGCATATCTGTTAATTCTGCTCTACATTTACACCAGTATGATCTTGCTCCTCTTAGAGTTGTTCCAAATCTCATCAACCTATCTGCCAAATTATTATGTGGCATATTTTCCATATGTTCTCTTAGCTCATTGATGGTAATTGGCATGTCTTCAAAACTCCTTTTTACAAATACAGAAGATGAATTATGTGCATGATGTCTCATTATCATATTCATCATTAAATACCTAAGCCTTGGATGTTTACCAAACTAATGATCCCTATATCACAACAAATGCTTCACATATTCATGCAGATGAATTTTCCTCATTCTTGGCTCTAACCAATCACATCTTCCATTAGGAAAAAATGCTGGAAATGTCATATCTAACAATCTTGATGTGACATATTCATTGATGGGTGATGCACCTATAGCTGGCCATTCAATTAATGTAGATGGAACTACCTCAGGATTGTTTACCCATGCTTGGATTAATTCCATTTCTCTTTTAGCATTAGGTAGTCGTGAAGCCATAGATGTTGTGTGTTGAATTGCATTACCTTCATCCATCTCCATGACTAGACCCATAAAAACCACATCGTTTGCATCAAAATCAAATTCCATGTGGACTGTCCTCAATCTATTAAAAACATTTTGATCAGTATTTATAGGCAAGTCATTGAGAGCATGTTCATCAATTCTAACATCTACATAAAACTTGTCATGGTTTACTTTGTATTTCAATGCCCTGTACACACGATCCCTGTTTAAAGTAAAGTTATAACGTGTACCATGTTGATCCCTTCTGCAAATAATAATAATTGGAAAATGCTCAATTGTATGTGGTAAAACTTTGGCCACTTGTTCTACATGTTGAGGAAAACTTATAGTGTGTCCTTTGTACTTATCTTGACCACCAGTTGCATGTGTAACTTGCAGTATAGGACTGACACGTGCAATCAATATTTGTTCAACCTGAGTCAAATTTGCAAGCTCTTCTGGTTGAGATCTAGGGTCCATATTGTTTGAAAATGAAAACATGTGAGTCCCTCTTTCTTGTCTACACCTGTTTCATATTGGGCCTTTACAGGTGCAATATACTTTCATTGCAAGATATGATTCTTGACAAACATGACACATTTGAGGAGTCTTCAAACTATCTATCTGATGCCTAAATTGCATTTGCAATCTTCTAAATTTAGTTTCAAGCATACGATTTTGGTTTCCCATGTTTTCCACAGTACCTTCAACATCAACATTCATTTCTAATTGATTTTCATGCTGTTGTGTTTGTAGAACATGCTCTATAGATGTAGACTCTTCATTTTCAACATCTAATTGAATGTTTACATTAGGTGGATTGTTATGTCTATGGCTTGGTTTAGGATCATCTTGAATCAGTTGAGGCCCTTCATTTTGAAGGCTTTGAACAAAAGTTCATTGACGGTTGTTCGTTGAAGCATTTATATCATCTCTATTTTCAGTTTCTAATTGTTCCACTGTTACTTCTTCCCTTCTTCTACAAATTCTTTGTCTATCGGTTTCATTACACTTGACCCTATGTTGTTCTCTTTGAATTTCAATCAATTGTTCTTATTGACATCTATGAGACTCTCTTCTATATTATCTTTGATACTCTCTTTGATATTCTCTTCTAGCTTCTTCTAATTCAAAGATCAACCTTGGTCTCACCATATCTAGTATGGAATAACGTTAAATTAGTGACCTAAGCAAAGTTTATATTATACATATGTTAAAACATTGTAATAATTAGAAACAAAGAATGTTACTTGTCAATTAATATATTTTTTTATATATACATTTGAAAGGAAAATGCCAATTTATAATACATTGCAATTTAGTTTGGATAATTTATGTATCATATTTAAATACATATTTAAACATATAGAATACAAATTCTGAAAAATAAAAGACAATAAGAATACTTTGAGTGTAGACACCATAAAAATTAGACATACATGGAGTAAATTAGAGCCAAGATATACAAGAATAACAAAATGAATTTTTTTAACAATAATTGATATACAATAACGATTGCAATAGTCTAAAGGCCATTTTGTGAAAACATGACAACACAGGATCTCTTATTTGTAATACTAAGCAATCAATCCAAAAACATACGTGATCCCATTTGGATCTCAATACAAACATTAATTGTCAATATTTCAATTCTAGTATGTTTGCCTCCATCTTCCCCTAACCCATTCTTGCTCTGCTCGTACATGGGCGTGTGAATATGGCTTCAGAGTGTGAGAGTTAGGAAAGTACACCTCATAGAACTCTACTTGACTAAGGGGTGAAATAAATCTGTCAACGGTCACACCCGACCACCAACAGTCATTGTCTCGTACTTCTACTACAAATCCATGTGGTACAAATTGCGGCAAAGTAATAGGAGGTGGAATAGGTCTCATATAATCTACATAGACCTCCTCAATGAGGGGATCTCGAGCCCATTCATCATTTATGAAATGGTGATATTTGACACAATATTTTGTCACCTCACTATTGTTAACAATGTCTACAATTGTTGCTTCGAACTAGGCCCCTTCAAACCCCTCTTCATCAGAGCTAATCTCAACCTTCATGCCCACAGTAAACTCCATGTCTATGCCTAATTTATGATCACAAACATAAGTTAATTAAAATTAACAAATTCAATTTCATTAAATGAGTTTCAAAATATAATTTTTAAAACAAAATTATGTAAACCTAATTTTAAAGAACAATTGATTATATGAATTGCATTAATTTCATTAATACAATTAACATAATCAATTTCATTAAATCTAATTCAAATGAAATTGATGAACATAAATATTGCAACATTCACATATTTTGTAAAATAGCAACAAAATGTTGTATTTTAAACTAAGTATGAAAATAACAATAAAAGAAATATAATATTAATGTCATTAAACAAAATCAACTTTATTAAGCCAACTTCTAAATCAAATTTGTAACATTAGAAGACCTTATACATTCATATTAAAAACATCTATACAAATATGGTGACATTGCCATCCACATGAAAAAAATGTAATATTTTAAATTAATAATTTAAATTTCTAACAAAATGAAAGTATATTTCAAAGTAGTTATTAAAATCCTATTAAAATAAATGTAATTTTAACATTTAAAAGTAACTGTTAAAATACTAATAAATTAAGTTTTTAAATATAATAAGGAATTGAAATCTAAATGTAATATTCTAAAGGTAATATTGTAAATGAAAATCACCTAAATTTATACAAAAACAAAATATAATTAATGTAAATCCTATTTCTAACATTTAAATCAAATAAATTATAATGATTAATTGTTACAATATTTAAAGCAAATAAATCAAATAAAGGTAATATTCAAAATGGAAATGTCCTAAATTTATATAACTAATCTAAATCCTAATGTGTAACATTCAAAAATTAGTAATTGTAATTTTAATTATTAAAATCCTATTAAAATAAATGTAATTTTAACATTTCAAAGTAACTATTACACTACTAATAAATTAAGTTTTAAATTCTAGTTAGGAATTGAAATCTAAATGTAACATTCCAAAGGTAATATTGTAAATGGAAATCTCTTAAATTTTTACAAAAACAAAATATAATTAATGTAAATCCTATTTCTAACATTTAAATCAAATAGCTTATAATTATTAATTGCAATATTTAAATAAAAAATCTATATCTAACAAAGGTAATATTCAAAATTAAATTTATACAAAAAGCAAATATTACACTATGGTGGCATTGCCATCCACAATGTAAACATATTATTTAAATATATAAACATTTTATCTAAAGTGAATGTAATAACTATATTAAATAAAAAGATTATCTAAAATACTAAAAAATGATATTAATCTATAATATTACAATATGGCGGCTTTGCCATCCATAATGTAATATTATTAGATTTAACAATATTAAAATTAGATTAAATTTATATGCAATGTTAAAACAAAATTAGATGAAATATTAGAACAATATTATTTGCATAAAAAAGAACATAAAACTATATATATATATATATATATATATATATATATATATATATATATATATATATATATATATATATATATATATATATATATATATATATATAGTTTTATATATATTAGATCTAATATTAAACTATGTCAAATAGCTATATTAAATCCATGTCAAATAGTTTATATAGTTTCATATTAGATCTAATATCAAATTATATAAAACAACATTCAATTAATTGCAAATATCTGAGAATCTATTTATATAGACCATTTATATAAAACTATATAATTTTTTTTTTTTTAATACATTCATTTATTTATATTAATATATTGAACTTAATTTTCTCAATACTATTCATTTTTATTCAAAATTGAAAGATATGTTTCATTTATAAAATGGATGATAAATACCTAATTAAAAAAAAGTGAATGTGAATATATAATTATAATGAAAATATATATCTATATACCAAACAATTGAATATCTAAAGATCTAATATCTAAAAATCAAATATCCAATTAATAAAAATTGAATATCTAAAGATCTAATATCATTTTTATTCATTTTCTGTCAATCTTTAGATCTAATATATAGTTTGATATTAGATCTAATATATAAATATATATTATCTATCTAATATCAAACTATATAAATCAACATTCAATTAATATCAATCTAATATCAAACTATATCTGAAAATCTATTTACCTTTAAAAGATGAAGATTAAAATTGGTTGAAAGTTGTCTGCAAATCCTCCTCTCTGCAATGCTGCATGTTACCCTCACTTTTTCTCAACTCTCATTTTCTTTAATTTTGGTTAGTAGGTCTTATGTTGAAGAAGAAGTTGAAGATGAACTTGAACCTTGTCCAGTTCAAGTTCAAGTTCATTACTATTTTGAGTGAAGCAGCATCAAAATTGTCTATCTTTTCACTATGTCTATCAATCTTCGAAGTCGAATCTGAACTTGAACCCAGTCCTGAACTCAAATTTTGTTCAAGTTCAAGTTCATGTTGAAATCTGATGAATAGTACATGGAATATTCAGAGGACTTTTCTTTTCATTCCGTAAAAGATTGCCAGTTTCAAGCACCCCAAGTGATAAACAATTTTAGAAAGTTGTCATATAGAGTTGTTAAGTCAACAAGATGGCTCGTGCATGAGAGTTGTGAAAGTGACAGTTGGCGGCGTGATGGAAGAATTGTTATTATTACAAAGATGTGGTAATCAGAGAATGTCCTCAGGAATTGAGATTTTTGTGTTGATTCTACTTGAGAATTAATGAGGAGTAATGCCAGGTGTCACATAAATCATTCCTTCATTAAAACATTTATTGCAGTTGTGCTGTGAGGATTTGCCTAAATCTTGTAAACCATCATTAATAAATGAATGATGGATAAACATCTTGCTAAGTAATTTTTCTTGAAGAGAAGGAAAAAGTGGTGGAATTGGCAGTAAGAAGGTTGTAGGAAAATTGGTGTCTAGTAATATTGGAAAAGCTGAACCTGAAGTTGAACCTAAAGCTGAACTTGAAGTTGAACCAATTTCTTCGCAAGTTCAAGTTCAAGTTCAACCCTAAGATGAACCAGTAGTCTAAGTCACCAGATCAAGTACCATGACAAAGAACAGGACAAAGGGGAACCAGTAGTCTAAGTCACCAGATCAAGTACCATGACAAAGAACAGGACAAAGGGGAAAGAGTCGTCTCCCAAGATCATAGTGAATTTGGACCCACACGAAGCTGATTTGCAAGAAAATCCAATGGTAGATTCTGGTGTACCAGATATTTCAGATAGTCAGCAGTTACAAGATGAAATAGAGAACGCTCCAAAAGATTCATTAGCTCTTCTGAGTAGCTATAATACTCAAAAAGGATCTTCTATAGCCCTGCAATGATAGAGAATATAGTCAAAAGGTGAAGTGTAATTCCTCTATCCATGCTTATTGAGGATGTGGTGAGCAGATGTTTAGGAAAGACTCCAAAGACTACGAAGGTGAAGACGGAATCTAGGATTGATTTTGATGAGCACAGTGGCCGTTGGATGGCAGAAATTGCAAAGCCAATTAGTGACAAAGTTGAAGGAGAGGTTTCAGCCCAAGATTTTCAAATATCTAGAGTTGATTAAGGGAAAGATAGCAGAGCTGCTGACATGAAGTTTTTCGAGGTCTCGAATAAGAAGATTGCCAATAGAGTCTGGAAGGATGCCAAGGATAAATAGGAAATGAAGGAGGCTATGAAAAGTATGGCCCAGTACATCAATGCCATCCAACATCCAGAGTCTTTTCCTTTGACCAAAATGCCAACTTCCATTGATGTTAAATCCCCATAGAATCAAAGGTTTCTTGACCAAGTATAGAGAAACAAGGTAATTAGCAGGGCATTTGAAGAATGGGTTGAACAAGTGAAATTAGAAACTGCAAAATAACTATCTCACTTAGATCAAGCTCACATTGAAGGAAGTCATTTGGTGAAGAATGTTGAGGCAACTATTGAGGAGTGAGAGATAGATAAGACCTCCTAGACAAGGAAAATCCATTGGATGGAAGAAGTCCAAGATTATGGCCTACAAAAATTCCTTGTGGAGAGGTCATTACCAGGACTAGATGAGAAAACCCTTTATATTATAAAGGAATGTATAGACTGGAGAAACGAAGCTGTAGCACATGGAGTTTCTAAAATAAAAAACCTCCTTAAGGGATTGGAAACCATCAAAGACAACATTTAAAGCAATATAAAGTGGGTGGAAGAACAATGTCAAGGACCTCAAGAGGAATTAGATCGGTTGAGTGAATAGGTAATCAAGAATGTCAAGACCTGGTTTGATGAACTTAAAGTGATGAAAAAACCTACAATCCATGAATTCACAAAGGTTGCACAGATAGAATCAATGCTTATAATTCAACAAGATTAGTCAGTTATGCATAGAGAAAAGGTAACTCAAATCAAGAGGGAAAAGGAAGTATGGAAATAGCGAATCATTTATATTGGTTTAACACATCAACCAGTGATATCTGTATTTACAACCACCTTTGAAGATTGGAAGGCAGCCCAACTTACGACAGCCTCAATGCCATAACTATCTGGGACACCTGGCTTAGTTTTAGAGGTGCTTTGTGCCCATTTCCTCTTTTCTGGTTAAATGCTTAGGATAGTTATTCAGTTTAGAAGATTTTACTTTCAGTAAATTTTTTTTTTACCTAGATAGTTGTATAAGCCCTGTGCAACTATATATTGCAAAACTTTTAACTTATTTAGGGTTTGGCTCTCTAAGTTTCGAAGAAACTATTTTCCAAAAACTAAACTTTAAGCTTTTGAATACTGATATTACAGAACATATGATGTATCCTATGGTATTGCATATGTGCTTAGGCTTTTTGAATCGATAAATACTATTGTTTATCTTATATGATTTATTTTCTTATGGAGATAAGTTGTATTAAGTAAAGCTTCGTTGTGATATGGGTGGATCTAGTTTGAGTGACAAAGAGAATCTTGTTTGAAGTTCTAGTTTTAATGATTTCAAAGTTTGAGAAATGATAAAGTTAGACTTGTTTCTTTAAAGTTATGCACGTTGTTTTCATGGTGATGAATTGGATGTTTACCTTAAGTGTTTCCTGGTGAAAAGCACACAAGGTTTTTACTTTTCTGCATTCAATAAGATCATATTGAAAATCTTTTTAGAAGGTAGCTGGACCTTATAATTTGTAGAGAGTTTTCTTTCAAAGGAACTCATTTGTTGGTATTTGGATTTTCTTTTTCTTTCATGCTTTGTGAGAGCCTGAGATTAATTTAAAGAGAATAAAAACTATATGCTAACAATTTTTGGTGACTCTACTGGGAAAGCCTAAGATCAAATTAGGATTTAATCTTTGTAATTTAATGATCAGCTATGGTCTTACCTGCTGAGATTATTCTTGACCAACAAGAAGTTCCTCTAGTTTTGCAACCAGACCTTGATTTTTTAGATACTCAAGAGGACATAATTGCTGATCTTAATGCAACTCCTTGGAAATTAAGCACAAGTGGGCAACAATACCAGCAAGTTAGGTTAGAACTTGAGAAGGAAGAAGAAATTAGAGAGTGGCTGAGGGGCTTGCCCATAGCCCAAGAGGCTGTTGTAGTTGATAGAGCGGTCCAGAGAGCTTAAGAATAAGCTTTCCTTTTCTTTTTGTCTCAGTACATTTGAGAAAGTTGGCTGGTAAAAGATTTACAAGAGGAGACCAGGAAAAGGGATTTGTTGATGCTGATTTTGAAGACCTAGCAAAGCTTGATTTTAAACCCCAAACTCCTCTAAGAGAAAGACGGTATAAAATAGCTAGTAGGCCCTCTTCCTCAACCAAATTTAGTCCTTCAACCTCTTTCCACTCCTTGGTACCACTGGGAACCCTAGCCCCTACTATCATCAATCTACAACCTTTGAATTTCATCTTACCTAACATGGCTCAGAATCAACCCTGGGGTGCGACTGTAGGACCTTTAAGCTTAGGAGCGAACTTGGGAAATTTACCTAAAGGCCGAGATATTCTACCTAAATTTAGTGGTGATGGAAAAAAGTCTCCAGAGGACCATTTGAATGCTTTCAACATAGCATGTGGAGTTTTGGTTGTTGGTACCCCAGATGTAGCTATTAGATTGTTTGTCCTGACATTGACAAATGCAGCAGCAGAGTGGTTTCACAATCTACCTCATGCTTCTATTAATGATTGGGATTCCATGAGAATAACATTTGAGACTAGATTTAAGTTAGCTGATGATGCTAACACACTCTTGATTCAGTTAAGTCAATTGAAGAAGGAGATACAAGTACCTATAAGGGAGTTTGTGGCAAGATTTAACAAAGGAATCCAGGTAATCCCAACTATAAGTAGACCCAATGACAAAAATCAAAAAGGATTTTTCTTGAATGCTATGCCTCCTAATGTTGCATTTCCTTTGAAAAGAGCTAGACTAGCCACCTTAGCCACTGCTCAAACTCTTGCTATTGAACTAGAGGATGATCTCATAACAAGTGGAAAATGGAGAAAAGATGTACAAACAACTAATTCTTAGCCTTCCACCTCCTCATCATTAGACCCTGTAATTCAGAGAATGATAAATGATCTGAAAACTATCAAGTAACAATTGCCTAAAGCTAACAGTCCTTATCAAGATATCCCACACAAATACCCAATTCAAGGATCCTCAAACTTAGGAAAATAATTCAATTTCCCTCATTCTCAGTAGAGACTACAAATTGAACCTCCACCGAATAAAAGCAACATGTGTGTTTTCCATCTTGCTGATGAGCATGAGGGATTTTCATGCCCTGAAAATATACAATATGCACAGCTTGAAGCTGAGAAAGAAGTAGTAGCAAAGGTGACTGTTGAAGACATATCCTCTGAAATACCTGGCGACTCTAGAAACTTTTATCTTGAATATGAATCAGACTCTGAAAGGGGTGGAGACATATTGGTAACTTTAGAGGATACCTCTTGCTTAGTTTTAACAAGAAATCAACATTGAGGAAAAGTGAGTAATTGGAAAAATAAAAAAATCAAAGATAATGAAAGTCATACCAATGATCATCCAAAGATCCCGAAAGCAAGCGGTCCAGAGGTACAAGTCATGAAAAGGTCTAAATCTGAACCTCCTTTTAGTATAGTTGATTTTTGTAAAGCTTCCAAAGTGCAAATTTCTGCTGCGGAGTATTTGAAAATGAATCCCTAGGAGTTAGAAAAAATTGGTTAATTATGTCAAAGGTTCTTTTGTTGAACCTAAGGCTCAACAGATCAATAATGCATGTTTTAAAGGGAAGTCCATAAAGAAGGAAGACACAGTTGAGAAAAAGCCTGCAGAGAAGCCCATTTCTACTATTCCCATTAGCTTGAAACCTGAACCCTTTTATGTATCCTTATTCATTCATGGCTTCAAGATAAAAAATAGTATCATTGATTCAGGGGCACCGGATAATATTATGCCTTCATTTGTGACCAAAGCATTAGATCTCCCTATGATTGACACCTTTGGGTGCTGCTATTCTATGGATGCAAAACAAGTCCCTCTCCTAGGTCAAATCAAAGACACCCAAGTTTCTTTGGAAGCTTTCCCAGATAAGAGATTGAAGTTAACCATCCTAGTAGTTGATATCCCAGCCAGCTATGGTATGGTTTTAAGCATAACCTTTTGTAGGGATCTAGGTGGTGAGATAAAATTGGATTGGTCCCAGGCCATAGTCCCTATAGGAAATAAGAAGGTTACTCTTCTCCTAGAACCCAAGTCCAAGTACACTATTTTTCCCTCACAAGATCCCAAATCCTAGATTTTGTATCAACAGTCTGTGTTTGCTAACTATGTTATCTTATCAGAAGATAATCTCCTAGATTTGATTGTTGCAGATGAAGAGGTTCCTTGGATTCTTGAATTTGATGGCAGCTGCTCTTCTACAGGCTCAGGGGCAGGAGTAGTTCTTATTTCCCCTTCTGGTCTCAAACTCCCTTTTTTATTCAAACTTGAATTTGAGAACATGAATAATACAATAGAATATGAAGCCCTACTATTGGGTTTAGAAGAAGTAAAGAAAAGGGGGATTAAGCTTTTAAAGGCACGTGGTGATGTAGAACTAATTGTGAAATAGGTTAAGAACTTGTTCTTGGTGAAGAATGAGAGGCTGAAGCATTACAAAAATAGGGTGTGGGATGAACTTGAGTGGTTCAAAGCTTTTTCAATTGAAGCAATTCCTAGGGAATATAACTCAAGAGCTGATGCCCTTGCCAGATTAGCATCCTTGCTAATACCACACCCAGACTTTATAGAGGATCGTTATACCATTGAAGTCATGCATAGGCCCAGTGTTCCTAATAATTCCCATTCCTGGAAAGTTTTCAGAGATGATGCCCACATAAATGAATTTTTGCAGGGTTTGGACAAGTTCTCAACTAATTACTATGAGGATCGAAGTCTGAGTGCCACGAATTTTATCCAGGAAAGGAATCTAACTCTTTAGAGGAAGTGACTCAACTTAAAGGAAACTCCATACCCAAAGGATTAGTGGAGTTAGAGAGGCTATTTGATAGAAGAGATTGTTATTTAAATCCTCCTATTATACCAGACAATGCCCTTTTAGGTGAGTATGAAAAAATTAATATTGGTGATGAGTTCAATCCCAAGATGGTTAATTTAGGGGTATGTTGTGATGAAGGTGAAAGAGGTCATTTTACGAAGTTGTTGAAAGAATATGGAGACATTTTTTCTTGGAACTATGATGATTTAAGGAACTTCAAGTAGTGATAGTTTACACACCATATCCCCTTGAAACTAGGAATGCCACCGTTCCATCAGAAATTGAGAACATACAATCCAAAAGTGGTAGATGTTATTTTTAAAGAGATTGACAAAATGCTTTGGGAAAGAATTATCTTCCCCATCCACCATTCTGCATGGGTGGCCAACATTGTTCTTGTGCGGAAACGGAATGGAGATATTAGAATATGCGTGGATTTTAGAAACCTCAATCCGTCAAGCCTTAAAGATAACTTCACCTTACCTATGATGGATTAGATCCTACAAACTGTAGCTAGCTCAGAGATGTTGTCATTGTTGGACAGTTTTTCAGGCTACAATCAAATCAGTGTCATAGAGGAAGACCAACACAAAATGACTTTTACGACTCCTTGGGGCATGTTTTCCTATAGAAGAATGCCTTTTGGCTTAATTAATGTTGGAGCCACATTTCAGAGGGCTATGAATTCCACTTTTGGCCATTTGGTGAACAAAACCATCACCATTTACTTAGATGACATGGTAGTGTTCTCCAGGAGACATAAGAAGCATCTAAAGGACTTGAAAGAATTTTTACAGAGGTGCAGGGATCATGGTGTTTCTTTGAATCCAAAGAAGTCAATCTTCTATGTGATGAAGATAATTTGATGGTTCACTTAGTTTCAAAGGAGGGCATTAAAATTGATCCAGAGAGAGTCAAAGCTATCCAACAGTTATATCTCCCTGTTAATCAGGAAGGAATAAAATCTTTCTTTAGCCAAGTTAAATTTTTGAGGAAGTTTGTGCCTGATTTTGCTGAGACACCAAAACCTATGGTAGACTTGTTAAGTGAGAAGCATAATTTTAAGTGGGATGAACTAGCTGTCAAATATTTTGGCAAAATAAAAGAAGCCATAGCCAATGCTCTAACATTAATACACCCGAATTTCAAAAAATATTTTATCATCTACTACTATGCATCAGAACATACGATTTCTAGAGTGCTATTACAAAAGAATGAAAAAGGGGTGAGGTACCTATTTCTTTCATGAGTGTGCCACTCAAGAAACATAAATTGTGCTATTCTCAAGCTGAAAAATAAGCATTCGTAGTGGTGAAAATGGTCAAGCAATTCAGGTATTACATCCTCCATTCACACTCTGTAGTGTTTGTCTCGAATTCAGCCATTAAGAGTGGGTATGTGCAAGATCATGAGGGGCCAAAAAGTGGTGATGTTAGTTCAAAACTTTGACAATGTAGCTGATGAATTTTTTTTCACCCGAATTTGATAAAACGGAAAGGGTATCTTAAGGAGATTATTAGCTTTCTATCGATATAATTGCTGTCAAAGTTTGAATTCGGTAAGTAATTATTTGTTATTTTCTAATTGAGCTACCTCTAAAGTGCTGATTTATATACTGATTGAAAAATGACTATAACTTTAAGACAGTATAACATTTTTGAAATCACATTCTATGCTTCACCTACTATAAGGGAAATGTTTTTCTTTTTGAATTTTGTAAAGTTTTGAATAAGTTAAGGTGGTCAGACATGGAAGGTTTTTTATTCTGTAAATGTTGTAGCAAAAAATTCATAATTAATTATTTTTTTGGAATAAAATTACAAAAAAATATGCGTCACATTCGAGCATGAGTCTACTACTTATATATAAAATCTTATAATAAAATATTATCATTTGATTATGATTAAGGTGGTCAGACATACAACTACTTCTTATTTTTTTCTTGAAATTTTTGTACTGCTACATTGAAATCTATACTTTTAACCAATCATACTAAATTTTTCTCCAAAAAGGCCTAGTATTTTAAAAACTACATTCAATTTTCTATAGATTCTATTCTTACAACTTTTTGATATTAGGCTCATAGCTAGTTAAAATTTTCACGTCAAGTTGACTAACCCTGATTTGCTGATTTTTATTGCCACTTAAGGGCATAGTTTGGCCCCTCATGATCTTGCACATACTCAAGTATTCTTACTCAATAGGACATAACTGTCAATAACAGAGCTACTTGGGTAGTGAAGGTGCATGAGTTTGATTTGGAGATTAAACCCACAAAGCTAGTGAGAGGTCAAGGTCTTTGTAAGCTGATGGCTGAAAATAAAGAAGACCAAGGTTTGTCCAATTATCTATTCATTGGGACAAGAGATTCATGGTTCTTTGTTGTAGCATTTTTCTTAACTTATGGAGAAACCCCAAGTAACTTGTCAACCAAGGAAAAGAGGAATCTGCAGTTAAAAGTAGAAAAATATGTCATTGTAGATAATTTCCTGTACAAAAGGGGATTGGATGGAATGTTCTTGCAGTGTGTTGATAAGGAATATCAGTAGAAGTTATTGCAAGCATTTCATAATGAAGCTTGTGGAGGACACTATTCCTCCTCTGTGACAACCTTTAAGATCCTAAGAAATTGCTACTACTAGCTTGGCATGTTCAAAGATGCATACCAGCGGGTGGCTAATTGTGAGAAATGCAAATTCTTTTCAGGAAAACCCTAGTTGGCTGCCTTACCACTAAGACCTATGATTATCGAAGAGCCCTTCCAATAGTGGGGGTTAGATTTTATTAGTCCAATTAATCCAACTTCAAGTGGCAATCACACTCATATCCTTACTGCCACAGATTATTTTACCAAGTGGGTAGAGGCTATACCAGTAAAAGTGACCACCTCTGAGGTAGTCTATAGGTTCCTAAAAGAGAACATTGTTACTAGGTTTGGAGTTCCACTGAAAATAGTGGCTGATAATGCTCAGAACTTTTCTTCTCGGGAGATTCAACTTTTTTGCTATGATCATAGAATAAACTTGTCATATTCTTCATACTACTTTCCTCAGGGAAAAGACCGGGCATAATCCACAAATAAGAACTTGATCAACATCATGAAAAAACTTGTAGAAGAGAAAGGAAAAGATTGGCACAAACATTTGTATGAAGCACTGTGGGTAGACATAACTTCTCCAAAAAGAGTGATAGGAATGTCACCTTTTGAACTAGTGTACAGGATTGAAGCACATTTATCCCTTCCATTGGTATTGGCCACTACTAAACTATAGAGAAGTATTGAGAATGATGTTTTTAATGACTCATTAGAAAAGATAATCATGTATCTGTCAAAAATTGAGGAAGAGAGAGTAGAGCTAGTGGATCACATAACCAGTCACCAGTTGAAGGTTAAAGAAATTTTTGATCACCGTGCCAGACTAAGAAAATTTATGGTGGGAGATAAAATCCTTCTCTGGGATAAGCGTTGAGAACCACACAGGGCACATGGAAATTTTGAGTCTCTTTGGAAAGGGTCATTCAAGATCTCTCAAGCTCTAGGTCCAAATGCCTTTAAGCTGAAATATGTTGACAGAGATGAATTACCCCTGTCCAATAACAAACAGGATCTCAAGCTTTATCAGTTGTAAGTTTTTCTTTTCCTTTCTTGTATATAAGTTTTGGCTTGTATCTATAGGAGTTGAAATTTTGTTGTGCTGAGTCAAATTGGTCTAGCGAGTTAAAAGTTGTCTTGTAAACTAGAACTTCTAGGTTCATTTCTTGGTCTTGAATAGTCCCGGTCCCCAGTCAGAGCCAGTTGTTACCCTCACTTTTTCTCAACTCTCATTTTCTTTAATTTTGGTCAATAGGTCTTATGTTGAAGAAGTTGAAGATGAACTTGAACCTTGTGCAGTTCAAGTTCAAGTTCATTACTATTTTGAGTGAAGCAGCGTCAAAATTATCTATCTTTTCACTATGTCTGTCGATCTTCGAAGTCAAACCCGAACTTGAACCTAGTCCTGAACTCAAATTTTGTTCAAGTTCAAGTTCATGTTGAAATTTGATGAATAGTACATCAAATATTCAGTGGATTTTTCTTTTCATTTCGTAAAAGATTACCAATTTCAAGCACCCCAAGTGATAAACAATTGTAGAAAGTTTTCGTATAGAGTTGTTAAGTCGACAAGATGGATCGTGCATGAGAGTTGTGAAGGTGACAGTTGGTGGCATGACAGAAGAATGTTATTATTACAAAGATATGGTCATTAGAGAATGTCCTCGGGAATTGAGATTTTTGTGCTGATTCTACTTGAGAATTGATGAGGAGTATTGCCAGGTGTCACATCAATCATTCCTTCATTAAAACATTTATTGCAGTTGTGTTGTGAGGATTTGTCTATATCTTGTAAACCATTGTTAATAAATGAATGATGGTTAAACATCTTGCTACGTCATTTTTCTTGAAGAGAAGGAAGGAGTGATGGAATTGGTAGTAAGAAGGTTGTAGGAAAACTGGTGTGCAGTAATATTGAAAAAGCTAAACCTAAAGTTGAACCTGAAGCTGAACTTGAAGTTGAACCAATTTCTCTGAAGTTCAAGTTCAAGTTCAACCCCAAGATGAACCAGTAGTCCGAGTCACTAGATCAAGTACCAGGACAAAGAATAGGACAAAGGGGAAAGAGTCATCTCCCAGGACTGTGGTGAATTTGGACCCACCTAAAGCCGATTTGCAAGAAAATCCAGTGGTATATTCTGGTGTACTAGATATGTCAGATAGTCAGCAGTTACAGGATGAAATAGAGAAGGCTCCAAAGGATTCATTAGCTCTTCTGAGTAGCTATAATACTCAGAAAGGATCTTCTACAGCCCCACAATGGCTGGAGAATATAGTCAAAAGGTGAAGTGTAGTTCCTCTATCTGTGCCTATCGAGGATGTGGTGAGAAGATGTTTAGGAAAGACTCCAAAGACTAAGAAGGCAAAGATGGAATCCAAGATTGATTTTGATGAGCATAGTGGCCATTGGATGACAAAAATTACAAAGATGGTTAGTGACAAAGTTGAAGGAGAGGTTTCAGCCCAAGATTTTTAGATATCCAAAGTTGATTTAGGGAAAGATAGTAGAGCCACTGACATGAAGTTTTTTGAGGTCTCGAATAAGAAGATCACCAATAGACTCTGGAAGGACACCAAGGATAAATAGGAAATGAAGGAGGCGATAAAAAGCATGGCCTAGTACATCAATGTCATCCAACATCCGGAGCCTTTTCCTTTGAGAGAAATGCCAGCTTCCATTGATGTTAAATCCCCAAACAATTGAAGGTTTCTTGACCAAGTACAGAGAAATAAGGTAATTAGCAGGGCATTTGAAGAATGGGTTGAATAGGTGAAATTAGAAATTGAAAAAAAACTATCTCACTTAGATCAAGCTCGCATTGAAGGAAGTCATT
The DNA here is from genome assembly GCA_027943335.1 of Chamaecyparis obtusa. Lineage (NCBI taxonomy): Eukaryota > Viridiplantae > Streptophyta > Pinopsida > Cupressales > Cupressaceae > Chamaecyparis > Chamaecyparis obtusa. The sequence continues at coordinate 483,507 of BSBK01002104.1, forward strand.
TGACAAAGAAATTTGAGGCAACTATTGAGGAGTGGGAGATAGATAAGACCACTTGTACAAGGGAAATCCATTGGATGGAAGAGGTTCAAGATTACGGCTTGCAAAAATTCCTTACGAAGAGGTTAGTACCGGGACTAGATGAGAAAACCCTTTATGTTATAAAGGAATGTATAGATTGGAGAAATGAAGCTAGAGCACATGGAGTTTCCAGAATAAAAAACCTTCTTAAGGGATTGGGTACCATCAAAGACATCATTCCAAGCAATATAAAGTGGGTGGAAGAATGATGTCAAGGAGCTCAAGAGGAATCAGATTGGTCAAGAAAATAGGTAATCAAGAATGTCAAGACCTAGTTCGAAGAGCTTAAAGTGATGAAAACACCTACAGTCCATGAATTCACAAAGGTTGCACAGATAGAATCAATGCTTATAATTCAACAGGATTAGTTGGTTATGCACAGAGAAAAGGTAACTCAAATCAAGAGGAAGAAGGAATTATGGAAATAGCGAATCAATTATATTGGTTTACCACATCAACTGGTGATATCCATATTTACAGCCACCTCTAAAGATTGGAAGGCAACCCAGCTTATAGTAGCCTCAATGCCATAACTGTCTGGGACACTTGGCTTAGTTTTAGAGGTGCTTTGTGCCCATTTCCTCTTTTTTGGTTAAATGCTCGGGATAGTTATTGAGTTTAGAAGATTTTACATTCAGTAAAAAGACTTTTTACCTAGTTAGTTGTATAAGCCCTATGCGGCTATATATTGCAGAACTTTTAACTTATTCAAGGTTCAGCTCTCTGAGTTTTGAAGAAACTATTTTCCAAGAACTAAACTTTAAGATTTTGAATACTGATATTACAGAACATATGATGTATCCTATGGTATTGCATATGTGCTTAGGCTTTTTGAATTGATAAATACTATTGTTTATCTTTTATGATTTATTTTCTTGTGGAGATAAGTTGTATTAAGTAAAGCTTCATTGTGATATGGGTGGATCTAGTTTGAGTAACAGAGAGAATCCTGTTTGAAGTTCTAGTTTTAATGATTTCAAAGTTTGAGAAATGATAAAGTTAGACTTGTTTCTTTAAATTTATGCACATTCTTTTCACGGTGATGAATTGGATGTTTACCTTAAGCATTTTCTACTGAAAAGCACACATGGTTTTTACTTTTCTGCATTCAATAAGATGGTATTGAAAATCTTTTTAGAAGGTAGCTGCACCTTATAATTTGTAGAGGGTTTTCTTTCAAAGGAACTCATTTGTTAGTATTGGGATTTTCTTTTTCTTTCATGCTCTGTGAGAGCCTCAGATTAATTTAAAGAGAAGAAAAACTATATGCTAACACTGCAAATCCTCCTCTTTGCAATGCTCAAACCCATCTCAAATCCTCCTCTCAAATGCTCACAAATCTCAACTCTCAACTCAAAACCTCAAATCTCACAACTCTCAAACCTCTCAAATCTCACAACTCTCAAAGCTCTCAAATATCCTATACTTGCGAACAAAAAAAACAACTTGAGAAATGAAGAGCACTCTTTTATAAATGAAGAGTGACTCTTCATTTCTCAAACATTTCGTATTCCAAAATTTGGTATTCTCATCCATTCAATAACCAAAAGAATGTTCCTTAAATTTTTTTTTAAAAAAAATAATTCTTTGCAAATATTATTTGGCACTTGGCTATCGGCACTGGCAGTGCCAGTGTAGTAATGTACACACTACAATGCATAACGGTATGCACTACTAGTGCAGTGCATACGTTACTACACTGGCACCCATGTTGAGCAGCGCACGGGCACCAAGTGCACGACACCCATGCTGTGTAGTGCACGGGTCCCCACTCTGATACAAAACTCGTATTATATAAATTAATAACATATTATATATAAGGATAATATCATATTATATATCAATAGAATCTTACATATTAAACTATATATTGTGAATGATTGAGATTTTATTTTACTCCATAATTCAGAGAGATTTGAGGAAAGAGTTTAACAGATTCCAAAATTTTAGAAAAGCTAAAATGTTGCATGGATTCAGGGTCTCCACTATGAGACTGAAGAGCCTCTTGACTAATAATTTTTTTCTTATATGAGAAAATTTAATTTAATTAATTATGTTGAGAGGCGTTCCTATACAGTCGTAGTGGAAGAGGAGGACACCAGCACGACATATTCCAAGGAATATGTCATGTACAAAAAAAAGAAAATATATCAGTTACAAATCAAAAATTGAAAAAATAAAAAATCATAAATCAAAAATAAAAAATGAAAAATGAAAAATGAAAAAATGAAAAAATCAAAAATCAAAACCAAAAATATCAAATATCAAAAACAGAAAAAATTAAAAGTAAAAAATTTATATATATAATATGTGTTTTGTACCAGAGTGGGGGCTCGTGTGCTGCACCATGCGGGTGTCATGCACTTGGTGCCTGTGCGCTACACATCGTGGGTGCCAGTACAGTAACGTACACACTGTAGTGCATAGCATTACACACTGCACTGGCAGTGCATATCGTTACGCACTACAGTGTGTACATTACTGTACTGGCGTTGCCAGTGCCAGCAGCCAAGTGCCAAATAATATTTAGAAAGAATAATTTAAAAAATAAATAAATTTAAGTAACATTTTTTTGGTTATTGAATGGACAGGAATACCAAATTTTGGAATACGAAAGGTTTGAGAAATGAAGAGTCAGTCTTCATTTATAAAAGAGTGCTCTTCATTTCTCAAGTTATTTTTTTTGTTTGCAGGTACAGGAGACTTGAGAGGTTTTAGAGTTGTGAGATTTGTCAGGTTTGAGAGTTGTGAGATTTGATGTTTTGAGAGAGTTGAGAGAGTTGAGATTTGTGAGCATTTGAGAGGAGGATTTGAGACAAGTTTGAGCATTACAGAGAGGAGGATTTGCAGCATTGCAGATAGGATGATTTGCACACAACTTTCAACCAATTTCAATCTTCATCTTTTAAAGTTAAAATAGATTTTCAAATTTAGTTTGATATTAGATTGATATTAATTGAATGTTGATTTATATAGTTTGATATTAGATCTAATATGTATTTATATATTAGATCTAATATCAAACTATATATTACATCTAAAGATTGACAGAAAATGAATAAAAATGATATTAGATCTTTAGATATTCAATTGTTTGGTATATAGATATATATTTTCATTATAAGTATATATTCACATTCACTTTTTTTTAATTAGGTATTTATCATCCATTTTATAAATGAAACATATCTTTCAATTTTGAATAAAAATGAATAGTATTGAGAAAATTAAGTTCAATACATTAATATAAATAAATGAATGTATTAAAAAAATGACTTTTTATATAGTTTTATATAAATGTTTATATAAATAGATTTTCAGATATTTGCATTTAATTGAATGTTGTTTTATATAGTTTGATATTAGATCTAATATATATTTATATATTAGATCTAATATGAAACTATATAAACTATTTGACATGGATTTAATATAACTATTTGACATAGTTTAATATTAGATCTAATATATATAAAATTATATATAATATATTTTATATAAATAGTTTTATGTTCTTTTATATGCAAATAATATTGTTCTAATATTTCATCTAATTTTGTTTTAACATTGCATATAAATTTAATCTAATTTTAATATTGTTAAATCTAATAATATTACATTATGGATGGCAAAGTTGCCATATTGTAATATTATAGATTAATATTATTTTTTAGTATTTTAGCTAATCTTTTTATTTAATATAGTTATTATATTCACTTTAGATAATCTGTTTATATATTTAAATAATCTGTTTACATTGTGGATGGCAATGCTGCCATAGTGTAATATTTGCTTTTTGTATAAATTTAATTTTGAATATTACCTTTGTTAGATATTGATTTTTTATTTAAATATTGCAATTAATAATTATAAGCTATTTGATTTAAATGTTAGAAATATGATTTACATTAATTATATTTTGTTTTTGTAAAAATTTAGGAGATTTCCATTTACAATATTACCTTTAGAATGTTACATTTAGATTTCAATTCCTAATTAGATTTTAAAACTTAATTTATTAGTATTTTAATAGTTACTTTGAAATGTTAAAATTACATTTATTTTAATAGGATTTTAATAATTAAAATTGCAATTACTAATTTTTGAATGTTACACATTAGGATTTAGATTAATTATATAAATTTAAGACATTTCCATTTCTAATATTACCTTTATTTGATTTATTTGCTTTAAATATTGTAACAATTAATAATTATAATTTATTTGATTTAAATGTTAGAAATAAGATTTCCATTAATTATATATTTTTTTTTGTATAAAGTTAGGAGATTTCCATTTACAATATTACCTTTAGAATATTACATTTAGATTTCAATTCCTTATTATATTTAAAAACTTAATTATTGGTATTTTAATAGTTACTTTCAAATGTAAAAATTACATTCATTTTAATAGGATTTTAATAACTACTTTGAAACATACTTTCATTTTGTTAGAAATTTAAATTATTAATTTCAAATATTACATTTTTTTCATGTGGATGGCAATGCTGCCATATTTGTATAGATGTTTTTAATATGAATGTATAAGGTCTTCTAATGTTACAAATTTGATTTAGAAGTTGGTTTAATGAAGTTGATTTTGTTTAATGACATTAATATTATATTTCTTTTATTGCTATTTTCATACTTAGTTTAAAATGCAACATTTTGTTGCTATTTTACAAAATATGTGAATGTTGCAATATTTAGGTCAATCAATTTCATTTGAATTAGATTTAATGAAATTGATTATGTTAATTGTATTAATGAAATTAATGCAATTCATATAATCAATTATTCTTTAAAATTAGGTTTACATAATTTTGTTTAAAAAATTATATTTTAAAACTCATTTAATGAAATTGAATTTGTTAATTTTAATTAATTTATGTTTGTAATCATAAATTAGACATAGACATGGAGTTTACTGTGGGCATGAAGGTTGAGATTAGCTTTGATGAAGAGGGGTTCGAAGGGGCCTGGTTCGAAGCAACAATTGTAGACATTATTAACAATAGTGAGGTGACAAAATATTGTGTCAAATATCACCATTTCATAAATGATGAATGGGCTCGAGAGCCCCTCATTGAGGAGGTCTATGTAGATTATATGAGACCTATTCCGCCTCCTATTACTTTGCCACAATTTGTACCTCCTAGATTTGCAGTAGAAGTACTAGACAATGACTGTTGGTGGTCGGGTGTGACCGTTGATAGATTTGTTTCACCCCTTAGTCAAGTAGAGTTCTATGAGGTGTACTTTCCTGACTCTCATACTCTGAAGTGATATTCACGCACCCACATACGAGTAGAGCAAGAATGGGTTAGGGGAAGATGGAGGCAAACATATTGGAATTGAAATGTTGACAATTAATGTTTGTAGTGAGATCCAAATGGGATCACGAATGTTTTTGGATTGATTTCTTAGTATTACAAATAAGAGACCCTGTGTTGTCGTGTTTTCAAAAAAGGGCCTTTAGATCATTGCAATCATTATTGTATATCAATTATTGTTAATAAAATATTTGTTTTGTTATTCTTGTATATCTTGGCTCTAATTTACTCCATGTATTTCTAATTTTAATAGTGTCTACACTCAAAGTATTCTTATTGTCTTTTATTTTTTAGATTTTGTATTCTATATGTTTAAATATGTATTTAAATATGATACATAAATTATCCAAACTAAATTGCAATGTATTATAAATTGGCATTTTCCTTTCAAATGTATATATAAAAAAACATATTAATTGACAAGTAACATTCTTTGTTTCTAATTATTACAATGTTTTAACATGTGTATAATATAAAGTTTTCTTAGGTCACTAATTTAACGTTATTCCATACTAGATATGGTGAGACTGAAGTTGATCTTTGAATCAGAAGAAGCTAAAAGAGAATATCAATGACAATATAGAAGAGAGTCTTGTAGACGTCAGCAAGAATAATGGGCTGAAAGTCAAAGAGAACAACATAGGGTCAGGCATAATGAAACTGATAGATAAAGAATTCATAGAAGGGAAGAAGTAATAGTGGAACAATTAGAAACCGAAAATAGAGATGATATCAATGTTTCAATGAACAACCATCAACGAACTTCTGTTCAAAGCCTTCAAATTGAAGGGCCTCAATGAATTCAAGATGATCTTGAACCGAGCCATAGATATAACAATCCACCTAATGTAAGCATTCAGTTAGATGTTGAAAATGAAGAGTCTATGTCTATAGAGTGTGTTCTACAAATGCCACAACATGAAAATCAATTAGAATTGAATGTTGATGTTGAAGGTACTGTGTAAAACATGGGAAACCCAAATCGTATGCTTGAAACTAAATTTAGAAGATTGCAAATGTAATTTAGGCATCAGATAAATAGTTTGAAGACTCCTCAAATGTGTCATGTTTGTCAATAATCATATCTTGCAATTAAAGTATATCACACCTGTGAAGGCCTAATATGCAATAGGTGTAGACAAGAAAGAGGAACTCATAGGTTTTCATCTTCAAACAATATGGACCTTGGATCTCAACCAGAAGAGCTTGCAAATTTGACTCAGGTTGAAGATATGTTGATTGCATGTGTCAGTCCTATACTGCAAGTTACACATGCAACTGGTGGTTAGTATAAGTACAAAGGACACACTATAAGTTTTCCTCAACATTTAGAATAAGTGGCCAAAGTTTTACCACATACAATTGAGCATTTTCCAATTATTATTGTTTGCAGAAGGGATCAACATGGTACATTTTATAACTTTACTGTAAACAAGGATTGTGTGTATAGGGCATTGAAATACAAAGTAGACCACGACAAGTTTTATGAAGATGTTAGAATTGATGAACATGCTGTCAATGACTTGCCTACAAATACTGATCAAAATGTTTTTAATAGATTGAGGACAGTCCACATGGAATTTGATTTTGATGCAAACAAAGTCATTTTTGTGGGTCCAATCATGGAGACAGATGAAGGTAATGTAATTCAACACACAATGTCTATGGCTTCACGACCACCTAATGCTCAAAGAGAAATAGAATTAATCCAAGCATGGGTTAAAAATCCTAAGGTAGTTCCATCTGCATTAATTGAATGGCTAGCTTAGATGCATCACCCATCAATGAATATGTCATATCAGGATTGTTAGAAATGGAATTTCCAACATTGTTTCCTGATGGAAAATGTGATTGGTTAGAGCCAAGAATGAGGAAAATTCATCTGCATGAATATGTGAAGCATTTGTTGCGATATAGGGATCATCAATTTGGTAAACATCCAAGGTTTAGGTATTTCATGATGAATATGATAATGAGACATCATGCACAAAATTCATCTTCTATATTTTTAAAAAGGAGTTTTGAAGACATGCTAATTACCATCAATGAGCTAAGAGAACATAGGGAAAATATGCCACATAATAATTTGGCAGATAGGTTGATGAGATTTGGAACAACTCTAAGAGGAACAAGATCATATTGGTGTAAATGTAGAGCAGAATTAACAGATATGCTTCACCAAATTGGGACTCCTACAATTTTCGTCACCTTGAGTGCAGCGGATATGCAGTGGTCTGATTTGCATGTGCTGATGCCTGGAACAGCACCAAATAATCCACAAGAAGCTCAAAAGTGGAGAAGATAGAATGTCATTGAATATCCTCATATAGTTTCACATTACATGCATTTAAGGCATACAATGTTTCATAAAGAGATACTTGAAAATTGTATGAAAGTCGGTGATTTTTGGTACAGGTTTGAGTGGAAACATAGGGGTTCACCTCATGTGCATGTTTTTTTATGGCTCAAAGGAGCACCAAACATGGACACTATAGACTGGTCAAATGAGGAGGAATGCAAAATGGCTAAGAGGTATTTTCAATCCATTATTCATGCATGGAATCCTAGACATGATCCTCATCAAAGAAATATACAAGTATGTTTTAAGTCATTTAATCATATTAAAATTTTATAATAATTTCTTGTTTCTCATACATATGAACACTATTTTAATTTGCAACCCTTTGTAAGTTTTCCAACATTTTGGTCAACATCCATGTCTCAAAAATAGTGGACAACTAGCTTAGATGGATATTGACCATGACTACGAAGAGATAGTCAACTGTGTTGAACACCACACAGTCTGTAAGGAGGGTGCATGTTTGCATAGAAAAGGGGGAAGAATGGTTTGTAGGTAATTATTTCATCAATTAATATAGAATAGATAAAAATTATATATTAACTATTCCCACAAATTAATCAAAATAGATGCTCACTTCTTTTTCTGTTAGGTACAATGCACCTTGGCCATTGAATTTGGAGGGATCCAAGTTATGTGAGGGTCCAGAATCAGGTGAAAGAAAATTTGAGCCTGCTAGAAATGATGATAGAGTGAATTCACATAATTGGTACATACTGCAACTATGGAGGTAAAATATAGATTGGCAACCTATTCTTTGAAAACATGCAGTTATTAAGTACATTGCAAAGTATGTAGCAAAATTTGAGAAGAGTTCAGAAACCTATTTTGAAATGTTTATGTGTTTGTCAAACCTAGAAAATCTTGAAGATTTAGCTATGCAAGCATACAGAAAGTTAGTCATAGAAATAATTATAGAGAGGGATATTGGAGCCCAAGAAACAGGTCATATGTTGTTAGAGCTTCCATTGGTTGAGAGTAGTAGAAGGTTTGTTAATCTGAATGTCTCGCATGAGGTTTTCAAACCTGTAGTAGTAAACAATGAGGAAATTGATGAAGAACATGCCAAATCTTTTATACATGGCTATAAAATAAGACCAATTTGTATGGAAGGTATCACCTTAATTGATGCAGCTAGATCTTGGATATACAATCCTAGAAAAAGAGGAGACAAAAAATGGGGACCAAGGCAAAAGATGGCTAATGTTAGAGTTTTCCCTGGGTTTGTATCTATTCCTCCATGTGATTTGAGTAAATGGGTGGAGTTTTGTTTATCTAAGTTGTTGCTATACAAGCCTTTTCATAACATTGAAAGAGACATTGGTCCTGATAATGATACTATAGTAGAAAACTGGGAATCACTCAATTATAATCCTTGGCATGTTCAAAGAGTAGCACCTATAGAAAATGATGATCCTAGCAGTGCTTTTGAAGTGGAAGATAATGAAGTTATTCAAGAAAATACCATAGAGAATGAATGGGAAATCATCTCCAGACTACATCATGGTCAACATATGCAGGTTTTCAAGATAGATATGTTAGGAAGAAGAGATGTTGATAGAAATAGAAATTGGTGTAGTGAATATCAAGGTGAAGAGCATATTGCTATAGCAATCAACTTCATAGGAGAAATGAATAAACATGGATGTCTCATGTAAAATGACATCCCACAGTGCATCAACTTAACAAGCCTTAGTGAGAAGCAACAAAAGGCAATTGATATTATTATGACACACTACCATGGAGCCATAGTTGATATAGGCCACAAGAGAAAGAGCAGGATTGACATTTGTAGCTGTATCTCGTGTAAAGTCTCTAGAAGGCTTGAGAATCATCCCACCATTCACATATGACGGCTATGAAAAAATGAAGACTGGGAAACAACTTTCCAATAGGAAAGTAGAACAAATTAGACTCAAGTGTCTTGAAAATCAATGATGTACTGTAATGTTGTATTGCTATTAAATATTGCATTATTTATTAATCGCCTATTTTGTGTCATTATTGTTTTGAATTATCCTTATGCGTTGAATTAGTATATCATATTTTAAATTTGTGTTCTCTTTTGTTTAAATATTTATCATTAATATAATTTATATCATGTTTTCAAACCTGACTTCTTAATTTGAATTTAATAAAATTCCACAAAATCATATATACTATTCCACTATAGGTAGAATCTAAAGTTTAAAATGGTAATGGAAAATGGTTATTGTGATTAATTATATATACTGATGTTTGTTTAAAACTTTACAAGATACCATTCCACCAATGGCTACCTCTGACAGAGACTCCAACATCATGGTTACAAGCCCCTCTGCTTTGGTGGGCTCAAACAATGTTTTTGAGAGTGAATTTGACAAGTGTACACGAATTATTCAAGAGTTGTGTGTAACTATAATCGAAGCTATGGAGAATGTAGTGTTATCAGTTAACTATGTTGACAAACTAGATATAAAGCAGATGGAAGGTGTTTCAAAAGTTTTATGTGAGACATCTACAAAAGTTGATGTGTTTCCATCAATGATGAAAGAAGTATATTGTGATCATTATACAAATAAAGGTCATGATACCAACTTTATTGTTGAAGAATATGTGATGTACTTGTTACCCAAAATTTCCTATCATTCAATTTTGGCCACAATCCTATTTTCACTTGTGAAGTAAATCCACAAGGTTTTACGGTTTGCGAGCTTGGCCCCATGTTCTTCAATGTGCCATCATGTTCTGGTCTAGATCGCATGTGCTAATTCATAGTACCCACAGAGTTATCCAAGTTCTAATGTCTGTAGGAAATGCTTAGGTCATGGGATTCCCAATTTGTCTGAGTATTTAAAAACCCTCGGTGTTTTCTATTTTTCTTTGGTCAAATGAAAGCCTAGGTTGTTTTTGATCTTTTGCACTTCGCACTTCTTCTTCGGCGTCAACATTTTCTATGTACGCTATCCCAAGTGGGTGGGTCCTAGTTCTTCAATGGAGCAGTCACTTGATCTCTGGTTGTCTTTGGAGGTTAAGTTTTATTCGGCGATTGGGTGACTATGTGGTCACTTGATCTCTTGTCTTTGGTGGTTAAGTGCCTTTCATCCAGTGACCTAGCATTCTCTTTAGTCACGTGTTCACGCAATCTGGCAAGTGGTTAATGGTATGTCTGGTGGTCTCATCTTTCAAGTGGTTAAAGTGTAGTAAGGATCTACATTTGTCATGATGCCATGAAGGAAAGGTTCTTGACAGTTAGTCTTCATGGCTTCGCGAGAACCATTCGATAATAGGGTGATCTGACCAGGTGGGTCCAAGATGCCAAGTCATGCGACAGTGCTCATTCCTGATTGGCTGAAGGACAATGATGAGAACATGATGGTGGGCCCAAGGCTTTGAAGTGGTGATAGTGTGACATGATCTATAGTTGTTGCATGATCGTAAGGAATATTCTTCCCCTTTGTGATCATGCGACCACCATCCGATCAGAGCTGATTTGTGAGTGGGTCTGAGTATCTTAAGTGAGGTGGCAGTCGATGAAGATCTACGGTGGTCTTATGTTCGCATGGAATCTTCTGAGCCCATGAGATCATGCACCCACCGTCTGATGAAAAGTAGATTCTTCTATCTTTCAAGGTGTCAGTCACGTTGAGGTGCTCGTTTCCTATTGGTTCCCGACTGGAGATGTGGCCATTGAATTTTCAAAGGGGCTTGTGACTATTTCAAGGGTTGATCTGAGCTATTTGATATGCTGGGAAAGTGATGATATCAATGGTCATGTTTTAAACTTGGACCTAGTAACCATTGGGGCTCGAATTTGAGTTGTTCGGTAGGGTTTTTGCTAGTGTTTGATCCAGCAAGCCACGAATGACAAAGGGGTAGCTCAAAATTTATGTTTTTAGGATAGTTGCAGGTTGTGAAGATGATGAAGAAGATCTGGGAAGTCATCGTGTGTTGATTTTTCTTGCTCCTGAGGTACCGTGTTGGTGTTCTTGTGCCGAATAAACATTAAAGAGTTGGCACCACCTGTGACCGCTTATGCTTTTAAATTCAAATATCTACGAAGATCAGATTTGAGCATTAATGATCCCAACTTGCAGAGACATTTCATGATGGTGGCATAGGGTTCTCAACTTGCAGCAAGGTGGTTAGATCAAGGTGGCTTGTCTATAGGTAGATACAGTATAGGGATGGGCACACAATACATATATTTGATCGGTTGAGATATTTTAGAGAAACATTTATGATCAGAAGTGATGCAAGATTGGGGTTTTGATTCTTTTGAAAATCTATGTAACCCTAATTAGGTTTTGCTCTTGCCTGCGTGCAAAAGAGATGTATACATTAGTTTTTTGGAGCTTTTAAAGCTCAGAGTTTACAATTTGTAAAAAGGAGTTTTCTCTTTCTTAGGAGTTATCTGTGGCATTTGTTCTACCCTCTGGCTCTTACAGTTTGTAATCTTTCATTGAAATCTTAGGTTCAATAGAGGCTATTTGTGGCATTTCTTCGGCCCTCTGGTCTTTCCCTTATCTTTATTTCTCTTATTGAATGTAATATACTGGCTTTGTTAGAGAAGTCTTGGAGTTCCAAAGCCCTTCTTTCTTTCAACTTATATGTGTACTACTGTGTATGATCTGATTTGAGTGAGTTTGTGGGTATTCTTCAACCCCTTGTCATTCTATCTCATTCCTATGCCCTTTCACTGAAGAGAACGTTTGCTTGTAGGTCATAGTCTGAGTCTTTTGTTCAGGCCTCTCTGTGAAATATTTATGCAAGCCTATTTAGGAAGATTGTGTTCTATTAGATTTGAGAGTCTTCATACTAATTTGGTTAGTGTATTTTATTCATTTTAGTTTGGTGTATCACCTAGTAGGATAGTTTGCTTTCAGTCATTTCCCTTTCATGCATTCCTCCTATCCCTTTCCCCTCAAGAGTTTACTTTCCTATCTAGAAGAAAATTAAGGTGATTATCCAAGACGAACCAACCTAGAGCCTGGAGGTCTGTTCTTAGTTAGCATAGGTCCCAGAACCTAGAGATGATTCCCATGTTATACTAAGTTATCAAGACCAAGAGAGCTTGAAACAAGGGTGCAAACTTAGTGTATAACATTTCAGGTAGGCCCGGTGGGACCACAAAAGAAGTTTATTTCAAAAGTTATGGTATCTCTAATATGCTGATAACATATTGCAAACCTAGAAGAGGTCATTTTGCTACATATCTAGCGACTCTGGAAGGTCTACGGGTTTAAAAGATTAAGTGTTGGTATGTTCCAAAGCTTTCATATTCAAATTCTAGCTAATTGCATGAGTAGACATGCCAAGATATTATGGACAGTCAGGTTACTCATCATCCTATTATGAGAATAATGCCCAATGGGCCAGTCATCAGCCATATGGAAATTCCCCAAAGCCTTCTTTTACCCCAAGCTTCCATACTATACAAGGCTATCAATATATCTAGTATGCCCCAAATGGTTATACCCTTGTACAAGATTATGAAAAGGCCCTCCAACAAGAAGGATCATGGGCACAAAGGGCACAACAAGAAAATCAAAGCCATCTACCTCATCCTACTTGCCACCCACCCTCCCCTTCTCAGCCTCATTGGCAACAGACTCAGAGCTCAGACTTCATGAAAGAGCAAGAAGGGACAAAGAATATGTTGCTTGATTTGATTAAGCAAGTGTCTGTGATTAGGGAGCAGTAGGATATAGAAGCTCAAAGTTATGAGCAAGGGTTCATTTCCAACCAAGTGGTAGAGGCTCTTGTTGATGAGCAACAAATGAAACAATTTCAAGAAGAAATTAATCATCAAGTTGATATTGAGTTAGCTAGGCTGAGATCATGAATTGCTAAACAAGAGGCTCTCAGACCTAAAATCCCAATCTGGAAGGCCCATTTGTCTATACCTTCTATGTCTACCCCTAGGCCCCCTCTATTTCACATCCCAAGTTTTAAGGCAAAAAATTTGTCCCAAGAGCCTATGCTTGAGATTCAATCCACCACTCTACAAGAGTAGTCTATTCAAGAAAATCATTTATCCCAGGAGGCCCCTCTGGTCTCTCAAGATGATGAAGTGTTGTGGATACCCCAATGGACTCTGCCTCTTGGCTGTCAGATGCCAAGTCTTTTCAAGGATACTAGTCTAGTGTTTGAGCAAAGACCTGTGATAAATGAGCTTCCATATGATGAGGAGGAGAGGAAATTTGAGGTATCAGTGCCGAGTGGTGACTGTGATAAAGTGGGACAACAAGGTGTGGAAAAGGAGATTGATACCTGGCCTAAGCTCTTGGTTGAATTGTTTGATGAGATTCCCCTCTTTGTTGATGATGAAAAAGAGACCATGCCATTACCTATGGCTGAAGGTCAATCAGAACAATAGGTTCACCATTAGCAGGTGATTGATACAAAGGAAGATGCCATGTCCTTGCTAGATGAGCTGCCTAGTTTTATTGAGTAGAATGAAAATGTTATGATCATAGCCACCTTTGTAGATTTGCAACAGCTAGAAGAGATTGATCCTGAGGATATGCTGATTCATGAGCTAGATCTCATCTTTGAGGGTGAGACTTCTCAATATGTAGAGGATGGCTAGGGCATGATAGGAGACTTGTGTGTAGAGCTTGATTATAGAGAACCAGTCATTCTTGGGGATCTTCAGGACATTGATGAATTTGATGGGCTCTTGGCCTATTTAAAAGGAGAGGATGACAGTCCCCTGACCATAGATGATGAGTTGACATGGCTGTCCATGATGGAGGGAAACCATGAAGATAAAGAAGAAACCAACAAGGAAAGTTCTAGTTTTAGACTTTCAAGAGGGTGCCCCATTAGATACTTGGCCTAGAAGGAGTTTACTGAGACCTCTCCATATGATCAATTTGAGGAAGGTAAACTTGATCCCATTATTACAGAGGTAGTTCATAACTGTTTGACCGATTTTCATATGCCTCATATCTTTGTAGCTATCCTCATGTGTTCAGTGCAAAATATCTTGATAAGGAAGGGTAGCTACTTCAACATACTAGTGAATGGTTTTGTTTGACCATTTTTGTAATTGGTTAGTTTAGGTTAGGTTAGTTTTCCTTCTTTCTTCCAGTTTTCTAGTTTAGTCTTTCCCTATTTTCCAAGAAGTGCTCGCGCACATTTTTTTGTTCCCCCTTCGAGTCTATCTCTTTGTCAGAAAGTTTTATATTCAAAATGATGACTCTGTGCCCAATGGATTGCATCAAGGCCACTAGTCTAATGTCTAGCAGGCTGGCATCCCCCAAAAATTGCCAAAATGTTACCCAAAATTTCCTATCATTCAATTTTGGCCACAATCCTATTTTCACTTGCGAAGTAAATCCATAAGGTTTTATGGTTTATGACCTTGGCCCCATGTTCTTCAATGTTCCATCATGTTCTAGTCCAGATCGCATGTGCTAATTCATAGTACCCATAAAGTTATCCAAGTTCTAATGTCTGTAGGAAATGCTTAGGTCATGGGGTTCCCAATTTGTTTGAGTATTTAAAAAACCTCAGCATTTTCTATTTTTCTTTGGTCAAATGAAAGCCCAGGTTGTTTTTGATCTTTCCCACTTCGCACTTCTTCTTTGGCATCAACATTTTCTATGTACGCTATCTTGAGCAGGTGGGTCCCAGTTCTTCAACAGAGCAGTCACTTGATCTCTGGTTGTTTTTGGTGGTTAAGTTTTATTCGGTGATTGGGTGACTATGTGGTCACTTGATCTCTTGTCTTTGGTGGTTAAGTGCCTTTCATCCAATGACCTAGTGTTCTCTTCAGTCGTGTGTTCATGCAATTTGGCAAGTGGTTAATGGTATGTCTGGCAGTCTCATCTTTCAAGTGGTTAAAGTGTAGTAAGGATCTACGGTTGTCATGATGCCGCGAAGGAAAGGTTCTAAATAGTTAGTCTTCATGGCTTTGCAATAGCCATTCGATGGAAGGGTGATCTAACCAGGTGGGTCCAAGATGCCAAGTCATGTGACAGTGCTCATTCTTGATTAGCCAAGGGATGATGATGAGAACATGATGGTGGGCTAGAGGCTTTCGAGTGGTGATAGTTTGACATGATCTATAGTTGTCGCATGATTGTAAGGAATATTCTTCCCCTTTACGATCATGTGACCTCCATCTAATTGGAGCTGATTTGTTAGTGGGTTTGAGTATCTTAAGTGAGGTGGCAGTTGACAAAGATCTATGGTGGTCTTATGTTCACATGGAATCTTTTGAGCCCATGAGATCATGCACCCACCATCTGATGAAAAGTAGATTCTTCTATCTTTCGACGTGTCAATCATGTTGAGATGCTCATTTCCTATTGGTTCCTGACTGGTGATGTGGCCATTGACTTTTCAAAGGGGCTTGTGACTATTTCAAGGGTTGGTCTGAGCCGTTTGATATGCTAGGAAAGTGATGATATCAACGGTCACATTTTAAACTTGGACCTGGTAACTGTTGGGGCTTGAATTTGAGTTGTTCGATAGGGTTTTTGCTAGTTTTTGATCTAGCAAGCCATGAACGACAAAGGCATAGCTCAGAATTTATGTTTTCAGGACAATTGTAGGTTACAAAGATGATGAAGAAGATTTGGGTAGCCATCGCGTGTTGATTTTTCTTTCTCCTGAGGTACTGTGTTGGTGTTCTTGCACCGAATAAACATTAAAGAGTTGGCGCCACCTATGACCGCTTATGCTTTTAAATTCAAATATCTGCAATGATCAGATTTGAGCATTAATGAGCTAAACTTGCAGAGACATTTCATGATGGTGGCGTAGGCTTCTCAACTTGTAGCAAGGTGGTTAGATCAAGGTGGCTTGTCTGCAGGCGGATACAGTACAGGGATGGGCATGCAATACAGATATCTAATTGGTTGAGATATTTTAGAGAAACATTTATGATCAGAAGTGATGTAGGATTGGGGTTTCAATTATTTTGAAAATCTATGTAACCCTAATTAGGTTTTGCTCCTGCCTACGTGCAAAAGAGGAGATGTATACATTAGTTTTTTGGAGCTTTTAGAGCTCAGAGTCTACAATTTGTAAAAAGGACTTTTCTCTTTCTTAGGAGTTATCTATGGCATTTTTTCTACCCTCTGGCTCTTACAGTTTGTAATCTTTCATTGAAATCTCAGGTTCAATAGAGGCTATCTGTGGCATTTGTTCGACCCTCTGGTCTTTCCCTTATCTGTATTTCTCTTATTGAATGTAATATACTAGCTTTGTTAGAGAAGTCTTGGAGTTCCAGAGCCCTTCTTTCTTTTAGCTTATATGTGTACTACTGTGTATGATCTGATTTGAGTGAGTTTTTGGGTATTCTTGAACCCCCTGTCATTTTGTCTCATTCCTGTCCCCTTTCGTTGAAGAGAACATTTACTTGCAGGTCACAGTTTGAGTCTTTTGTTCAGGCCTCTCTGTGAAATATTTATGCAAGCTTGTTTAGGAAGATTGTGTTCTATTAGATCTAAGAGTCTTCATGCTAATTTGGTTAGTGTATTGTATTCATTTCAGTTTGGTGTATCACCTAGTAGGATAGTTTGCTTTCAGTCATTTCCCTTTGATGCATTCCTCCTATCCCTTTACCCTCAAGAGTTTACTTTCCTTTCTAGAAGAAAATTAAGGTGATTATCCAAGAGGAACCAGCCTAGAACCTGGAGGTCTCATCTCAGTTAGCATAGGTCCCACAACTTGGAGATGATTCCCATGTTATACTAAGTTATCAAGACCAAGAGAGCTTGAAACAAGGGTGCAAACTTAGTGTATAATAGTACTTGCATTATTATGGAGAAATTTTATTGATTTAGATCATTCTTATCTTATCTTTCATACTTATTAATTATCTAATGGTTGTAGTGGGTCTTCTATTTCCCCTTTCATCTTTGTTTGTAAGTTTCACGAACAAGATAGTGAATATATATTTTTTCCTATTCCTATGATGGTTACCCCTATCCTTCCAACATTTTGCAACATGTTTTGTTCATCTCTGTATTTCAAATATTTATTTTTTCAATGAATGCATTGATTAAATGTGAGGAAATAAATATATAGGACATCTGATTCATTACTATTTCTAACCTAACCCTAAACAATTTTCAAAAAATATACCAATACCTTCAACTATATTAAATAAACTATTAAAAGTTAATCTTCAATGGAAACTAAAATAAAACTGTAAGATTATATGTGATTCTAATGATAATTATCAAATTAATTTATCCTAGCCCTACCCGTAATGGTAACCCTAATCCCTTACCTTAATCTTTACCTTTAATGTGAGAGGTGCATGTCCAAAATTAGTTGTACTTGAATAAGGTTAAAATTTTAAACTAATTGTAACCCTTCTTGATGCACAAGTTGAAAATTATTAGTACTCCTAAGTGATAACACAAAAAGACCTACTAAACCCTAACTCTTATCTGATGTCAACTTATTATAAAAATTAATCATTTAAAAATATATACACTATTTTTTTATTTTAACCCTAAATCTTATCCGATGTCAACTTATTATAATAATTTATCATTTTAAAATATGTACACTATTTTTTTATTTTAACCCTAATACTAATCCAAACTTAACATTGTGCATCACATCATTAACCCATGATTAAGCCTCGTGAAATATCTAAATTTAATACTAATCATAACTCTAATCGTAACCCTAACCCTAGCTGTAACGTACTCTTACTTTTTTTACATAAATCACAACTTTAAATATCCTATTAACTCAAACTCTCTCCCTATCGATAACCCTAACCCTACAACTAACTCTTAATCAAACCGTAAGTCATAACATAAAATGGCCTACTAAACTCTAACTCATACCTGATGTCAACTTATTATAATAATTTATCATTTAAATATATATATATATATATATATATATATATATATATATATATATATATATATATATATATATATATATATATATATATATATATATATATATATATATATATATATATATATATATATATATATATATATATATATACTAATTTTTTATTTAAACCCTAATACTAATCCAAACATAACACAATGCATCACATCATTAACTGATGATTAACCCTCATGAATTAACTAAATATAATACTAATCATAACTCTAATCATAACCCTAACCCTAACTATAATGTACTCTTACTTATTTGCATAAATCATAACGTTACATATCCTATTAACTTGAACTCTCACCGTATCGATAACCCTAACCCTACCACTAACTCTTATGCAAACCCTATGTGAT